>JASAOQ010001070.1:0-12969 GCA_031306065.1 Pseudopyricularia cyperi | reverse complement strand
GGGTACGAGGTCCAGATCGAAACCGGCTTGGGGTCCGAGGACAAATTCTTTCTGCTTTGAGTTTTCTTTTCTCTTTTTTTCTGCTGTTCACCTGCCAACCTTCAAGAAACCCTAACTACAGCAAAGGACGACAAGGAGACCTCTGCCGAAGGCGTTGGCGAGAACACTCTAGAAGCACCCAGATAGTCACTCCATCAACCTATGAGTATGTGTGTTCCCCCCTGTGCACCATGCCAAATACATAGTACTATGTACTAGCAGTAGGCACATCCGGCTTGACTCGACATACAAGGTCGGCCAGTTTAGCATGTAGACACTGATATAAGTCCCGAAGGATTTCAATAGGCGGCGAGTATAATGTCCAAGTACGGACAGGATTTCGGGACAAAAAGGCGCGCCGTCTAAGCCCCCCCAAATTGATAACAGTATGAAATGGCTGCCCAGGCTTACATCTGTCGCCCAATGCGGAAGTTGACTGGGCTTACACTCCATTCCACACCACCATTATGGTGCGTAGCCGCGCGGTTAGGCAAAAGGGCGGGCCGAATTCCAATCCTTTTGGTGTCTACATTGTAAATCGCGTGGCAAAATAGAATCGAAAGAATCCTATCGCTCAAAAGTTTAGGGGGCCGTAAATAAGGGCCTCCTTTTCCTACGTTTGCTATTTTTCCCAACACGGAAAAGTCACTGCTTTGCCGATGAACTCGATGCCTATTCCTTGGGGGCCCCCTTCGGGTCTATATTACAGAGGCGCTACTTATCACCGAGTGAACGCCATCTCCTCTTATCCCTCCATATCAACGATGGTCAAAACCGATCCAGACTTGGCAAGGCATAACCCGTACACAGAGGGCGCCTTATATGCATGCCGTGCTTCCTCCCGTCAAGCAATGGGGAAAAAACCTACCCAGCCGAGGCACGAATCAGCAAGAATTGCACCATGAACAAAAGCTAATGGTGAGATGTGTAGATAGGTTTTCCGAGCGGGCTGTTCAATACGGCGTGGATTGCGGCACAGCGGGAGCGGCCGTCAGACGCGGGGGCCTTGCCATGAGGGGGTTGGTGTACTCTCCTATTCCCACATGTAAGATATTGAATGACGGTGCCCTCGCCACTTACAGAGAGCCATCCACAAACAAGCCCGTTCGATACCGCGGCGGTGCGGGAATATGACCCGAATGCAAGCCCCCTATGATTGTGATGTTTCCCAGCTCAGAATGCGCTGTGTTATGTCTTGATCCGTGATCTCCTTTGAAAACGACCGGGTATACCCAATCTATGAGCAGTCCATCTTCGAATACTCGAGCTGGTCAGCAAGTTTTTTTTTCTCAGCAAGTATACGTCAAGTGGGAAAACAAAAAGAATCAAGCAAAGCCCAGATGCCATCGTCCGAAGCAGGCCTTGGCTTGGCCGAATTAGTAGGCATCGTGCTGGGCTCCACGGCAGCCCTGCTGGCCGTCATGTCGGCCGTCGTGCTGCTGATCCTGCGGCGCCGGACACGGAGGAGAGAAGCGGCAGCTCGCGACTGGGGCTGCCAACAACACAGGTGGGAGGAGACGCAACAACCGCACCAAAACCGCTGCGCGCCACCGTCGCCGCCGCAGCGGGCGATGCAGACGCCCGTATCGCCGATTGACCTCTCGCCCATCTCCCCGCCGACCTCTGCATACATCGCCGAGTGCGTGCGCAGCAACAGCAGCAGTGGATGCCACGCGGACCGTGGCATGGGGAGCCGCCCGTTGGCGGGTCTACTCCAGGCCTCACCAGACCACTGCCATCATCCATATCGGAACCGGCAGCAGCAGGGGCAGGGGCAGGGACACTTGGAAGCCTTAGATTCCATCTGCCCCTCGACGCCGACGTACCCAAACCTGCAACGGTTCCCACATACGCCGAGGTCGACGACGACCGCCAGCAGAACCGGAAGCAACGGCAACAGCAGCAGCAGCAGCAGCAGACAGTCCTCCAACAGAAGCACGCGCAGGGACTGGCCGTTGCGGAGCAACACCGAGCCGTCCGCGGGCGGCTTCACCAGGCTCTCGTCGGTCCTGGACGGTCGCGGGCGGGGGCGGCGGGGCGGGGGCGGCGGCAGCAAGTCACCGGCGGAGTTGTGGACGCGGGCAAATACGGCCGAGATGGCGGACACGCAGACGCCGGGGCCGAGGCCGCCCTCGTTCTTCGAGAGCCCGGTGCTGGGGACGGTGGGGCTGCATGTCAACATTGTGAAGCGCGAGCCCAGCGAGGGCTCCCTGCAGAGGGAGACCATCATGGCTGGGTATACACGGGGTTCGATGGCAGGATTCAAAGATTAAAAACAGAGCGGATTGGTTATTCCCCAGGCTCTTTTTCTTTTTTGGGGTGTTTTTCGTTTGTTGGTTTGTTGGTTTTTGCCTGGATCGCATACCTAAAACACAGGACCGCTGAGCAGTCAAAACGAACATGCCCAAATAAACCATCAAATCATCATTTGTCCTGTCACGATTCCAACCGGGAATGGAACAACATACACATCTCCAGGGGATACAGTCTCGAGTATGGTTTACAGGGCTCAGGGGAACGAGAACATCGTAACCCGTCACCGCCAGACTTCGCAGATCCAGCTTTGTCAACTTGCCATTTGTTCCGCCCATGCCAGAAGTAGACGGCAAACGACTATGAGCTACATACTTCGTAGAAAAGCCGTGTGGGCGAAGGCGTATGTCAGCCGCCACATCTAGACGGCCGTTGAGCAGCCACATAGGCTATCCTTTGTCCAGTTTGAAAGAGAAAAAAAAAACCATTCTGCGCCCGTGGTTTTCGGATAAAAGATGGAGATATGCTGACATTACCAAATCCTGAATGATCGTGATGGAATCCTGGAACAACACCCCGGAGCCTTCGTATACTGGGACCCAGTGACAACAGCGGCACAGCCACTAAGGAGATGGGCGATCCGATTCAATATATCCTCTGAGAGACATGATCGAATACATTCCCACCCTCACTCGATAAGGATAGAAAACCAAAAAGAAAAAACAAAGTCATGATACAATACACTCGACGATCTACTGCGCCCCCCTATCACGCTGGCCGGCAAACAAGTCCTCAACACAAAATCTAGTGAGGTCATGCGAACAGCTCCTATAGGGGGAAACCGCCCAATAGTCCCGCCTGTAGATTGATTAAGCATGACGCAGTGTAACCCTCCGCCGATCGGGTGCCTGCGCTCGCGCGTGTTGGAGGGGGAGGCTTTTTTTGTGGCTGTGAGCGCTCGGGGCGGAGAAAAAAAAAAGGGGGGGCAAGTCTAGCAGCCGGTTGCCCGCCCATCTACCTACTCAGCAGGGACACAAAGGGGGGAGAAAAAAAAACGCGTCGTCGTCCGTCGAACGGCGCCGAAGTCAACGGCTTCTCCTGCCACTATCTCATATGATGGCGGGAAAAAAAAGAGTCTTGGGCCTCGATTTCGACCATTGTAGGGGCGCCTAGCCTGGCTAGTCAAGCTAAGGGGGGGCCCTTAGCTCTCACCCTCCAGATACCGTCGAGCCAAACGCCGTATGTATGTAGGTACATTCCGACATCTTTGGCCACCCAGGCCAAACCATCATTTAACGCTTGTTCGTAACGTCGGGCTTGCCGGGCTAATGCAGGTGCTGTGGTGTAACGAGAGGGGATTCTCTACCTCAAGGGAGCAGCCCCCTTTTCGGGGGGCTTCCCTTTTCCGGCTTCTCGAGTTCAAGAAGGTGAGACCAAGCTACCATGTCTCAGGCTGCGATTTGATTCAATATTTGCACTGCCCTGGAGTACGTCGTTGCTTGGAACTTGGGGAGAGGAACCGAATGGATGATGATACATGAGGTGCGTCTCGGAAGGTTCACACCCGCCCTGCCTTAAACAACGCAGCATCATTCCTCGGGTATGCTTTCATTCGATACAATTCCTCTTGAAGACATTGGAAAGGTTTGAATGGAGGGATGTCCGAGATTATCATGGCGGGTTTACGAGCAGCTGCTAGTCCCAAGCTCGGGTCAAAATGGGGCACGTTCGTGGTGCAGGTGGGTTACATTCTCGACGGGCATTTGGTGAAAGATGACCTTCACTATTGTGGACGAAAGGCGTGGCCAAGACCAGTGGAAGCTGCTATGGCTTGTAAAGTCCGTAGCTGCATGTTCAACGGCAAGCTTCCAGCGTGGTTCTCTGGCGGGCATCCTTTTGCCGGTTCGCAAAGGCAGAGGCTTGCCTTAGACCTCCGGGCGCCACCGCCGCTGCATCGGTTGAGCCTCACTCCCGCTGCAGGCGTCGGTTTCTGCACAGAATCTTCGAACAAATGGCCTCGAGATCGGGAAAGATTGTGGCTTTGCGCAAGCTGGGGATGAGACTTGCGACGGTGCCCGGCTGAGGCTTGACACCTAGGAGGTTTAACGACAAGAGAAAAGCGATCTGGCGCGTTCGGCGCTCGGCAGGGGCGTCTTAGGTGCAGACAGGTGTGAGAAACGTAACCACACTGGACGGTAACTTGCAAGTACCCGGTCCACCAATGAACCTTTTGCCAGTCCACGACACGCATCCGATGGGAGCACAGGTCGTATACCAGTCAGCTATGTCCGATGCAGCTATGCGTACTATGTGACATCGCCCAGAGACGGTTCGCATTCTGAGCACGTACTATTCGGCAACAATGTTGACAAATACCCGCAGCGGGTTCGAGTCGATCGGGCAGTGGCAGCTGTGTACCTCCTCGGCGCCCGAGTTGACAAAGGAAAGAAGTGGGGGTCCTATCCGTAGGGACACTCAGCTCCCTAGCGGTGGCGGCACTAGTGTCCTGCCAAATTGTTCATTTTGTCTTGGATGTCGTGGAACCCAGCGAGTGATGACGGTGGCCTGACTTAGCAGCAGGCTGGCAGGGTTTTCCTAGATGCTGCTAACAAGGCCTAATCGTAGCGTGCCTCTTTTTGCCCACGATTTCACTCTTGTGGCTTTTTCTGTCGGTTCTTGCTAGTGGAGACCTCCAAGGGGCCTGAGACTTGCTTCTTGGTTGCTTCTAATCGACGGGTTCGTTTCGTCTTTTCGCTTCCTGCCCCGATGTTTCTTTTGCATGTTTCTTATGCCAACAAACAGCTTCAGTCGGACCAAATAGGCATTTCAAGCGAAGAAACGAATCTGGCGCAGCAGAGAATGGTAGAAGCAAGAAGCAAGTGAGCCACCCGACGTGTCAACAAAGTGCATCAGGTAAATGGGAAAAGCGCTAAAAGCATCAAATCTCAATCTCGGAAACTAAGGGGCCTATCACAAGCCTCAGAGGTTTCTCGACTCAAGGCGTACGGCACCGGGGCCCTGTTCTCCCCCTCACCGATGGTAAACTCTGCTTGCTTGGCAGCGCACGCGGAGACACATAGAACTAAAGGGGATTGTCGACCTGACTGTGTCGGCAAAGGCGCCGAGCGGGCTGGACGCCACCAGCGATCATCTCGGCTGCTGCCATCCTGCGGAGAAAGGCTTGGGGTGGAAGACAGCAGCTCAAGTCAGGGTGGTGGTATCCGGGCAGATCCTCAGTGGCTGCTGACGAAAGTGTAGTGTACCATTCTGCTCAGTCGCCACAAGGATGTTTTCCCAACCATAGCCATCTAGAAATTGTATGTCAACGACGAACAACAGGACATATCAACTAACGTAGACCTTGATAAGCCATCGTATGACCAAGGATTGATGCGCAAGGGAGATAGGCACTCGTGGGGAAAAGAGAAACACAACCCCGAAAAAAAAAAAAACACATGTCGTTTTGGTGCTTCGTCTCGCCAAAGTTCTAGGCCTCATGGTAGTCCGGACAAACTCTGTTTCTTTTTTTGGCGCCATCAGGGTAGCAGTAGTGCGGATACGGATGCTGGCCAGTGGTGAGTGTAATGAAAAGAGGGTCGCCAAGAGGCGGCTCGTTCTCGCGCGTTGTTTGTTGCTCGCTCGAAAATAAGCCGGTGACCAGCACGCCCGGAGGCAGGTTTCCGGACACTAAAACTGATGAGCTGTACGTCGTACTCAGTATGGTGCCAGTCAGTCAGGTCAGGTAGGGGGGTAAGATGGCCTGAGAGGGAGACAGGTATTAAGGTCAACACTTGAAAGCGTCTTATCCAGGCTAAGGCAGCTAGCTAGGTGTAATGCTGCGTAACGTTGAGGTACGTGGTTGATTGGGGCACAGGGCAGCCTTGCCGTATTGACATGGACAGGCAGTGTAGTGTACCTTGATAGGTAATAAATGCCATGGTTCTATGAACCATCAGTGCTACGAGGTAAATGGCGGCGTTTTGCAGAAGCAATAGGTGGAGGGTTGATGATAATGGCTCACCGTCCTTGCCTTGGACTGGACTTGCTAGCAACAGGGTCGCACGAGAGCAGTCAGTCAAGAAAGAAAGAGATGAAATAGATGGGTTCGTCTGCACGACAGCAGAGAAACTGTGCAACCGACCAACAGGAATCGATAGATGTAGATGACCTAGACGACCAGAACCGGCTGTGAAGATTGGTCTTCCATGGGGCACCTGGGATGGATGCAGCCGAGAAAAGGGGGCAAAAACACACAATGGGCGTACGCTTAGTTGCTTTTAGTGGACAGCTTGACAATACCGTACATACAGCCCTGGAGGGATTAGCATGCGGCTGGGGTCCATCGATGTGTGGTGGATGGGTGTGGGTGTGGGTGAGAGTAAGGATGCAGTACCTAAGGTACTGATCCAAAACCAAGGGTAGAAGGGAATGGGAAGTGGGGGATCAAATAAAACACTTGGCTCGGCTAGGCTACGAGATGAGTGAGGTTTTTCGATGTTGAGATATTATCAAAATATGCAATATGGATGGCAGTGGAGGTAATGGTTGGTTGGTTGACTGCTGCCCGCTCTCGTCATGGAAATAAGGAACCGATGAAATGAAAGAATATGAATGGCACGGGTCACGGCGGCGCAAAAGCCGATCCGATTCGCGCACAGACGTTCGTCCGCGATAGTGGGGTCCCGGCACGCAGAGACGAACCGAGACCCACACTCGGCAAACAAAACCTTGCGGATCAAAAAAAGGCTTGGAAAACTGGGCTGACTAGGCCAAATCGGGAAGTGGCACCACCCATGTCGGGCATTTCTACTTTGTACCATGGAAGTCACTTCTGCTCTGTTCACCCTTGACGAGGTGATCAACAAACAACGTCAAAGCGAACTACGTTCTGTTGATAGTTACATGTTTATCGTCGCATGGTAGGCTAACATGGCTGGATATGGTCGAAATCAAGCTTGGTTTCTGATGTATTAGATACTTATAATACCGGGTAAATGTGATGTATGAACTAGTGTACCTACATAGTACTCTATAGTCAGTACCTTGCTTACCTAAGAGCACTCAGGATACCTAGGTACACATCAGGTACCTACCTTAACTTATCTTGTCTAGGTAAGGACTGACAGATGGTTCCTGCCATTTTAGCCTCGTGCCCCACCGCAATTCACGATTTCCCCATCCCCATGATCCATCCATCCGTCCCCATCACTCAGCTCCCTCCCCCTCGATCCATCATCCCTCGCGCAGCCCTCCATCTCAACAATCCACTCCACCATCATGGACCACCCCGCGACCACACCAGGGAATTTTACATGCATACCTACCCAAGGTATTCATTCTCATTATTAATTACTTCTAGCTACCTTGTCTAGGTCAGCCAAGGTATCGTATCTACCTATGTACATGCCCCTTCACTCACTGTACACGCCCCTTGCCCTACCTCCGTCCGAAACCCCCCTTCCACGTCGGAACATTTGAGTATCACGGCTGCGAGCAGGGTTTGTTTGTTTGCCAAAAGACCACAGGACGGTGCCACACTCAGACAATCACAAACCCCTTCAGCTCTTCCTCGTTGTTGCTGTCCGTCTTGGCTGACCGACACCATTGCTTTTCTCGGAAAAGAACAGGAAAGAATGTGCAGGAATGAATGCTCACTCACGATGCGGCTGTCCATCGGTGGCTTTCCCAGCCAAGGTACCTTTGGGTATCTCACCACCAAGTATGTACGACGTACGTACCGAACATTACAAGCACCCCCCGAACACCAAAAGCACCCCCCGGGGCACCTCACTGACGGACAGATAAACCGACGCCCGCCAAGTCTTACTTTTCCTTCTGATGCCCCCTTCTTTTAGCTTACCTCCACTGTCCGCCTAACCTAGGCCGCCCAGTACGTGCGCCTGAGGTGGACTAGAATACCCAGCTCCTTCGTAGGTGTCATCCATGTCACTCCAAGTCCAGGTACCTTTCTGGCTCTTTGCCATGATAGCCACCGGACGGTAGGCGTCCTCGGGCCAGGAACATGGTACGTCAAGTCGTCCGCATCCCATCCCTTCATGCACTGTTCCTTGCTATCATAGCAACCAACCAAGATTAGGCCACCATGGCTGGCTGTCACTCTGCGTGGCGCTTCTCTCCTAGGCTCATCCCATCCCTTCTTCTGGCCTAGCCTGGATTAAAGCAATACCCCGTTCGGCGAGGGGGCCTCCATTCCAAGTCAAAATTCAGGGATGCCACTTGCTTGTCAAGAAAGAATATGCTTCGTACATGATGATTGCATTTACCGTGGCGGTCGTGGACAAGCAAACTAATCCCGTCTTTCATCTTGCGAAGCCTGCCATCTCATCCTGCTGCGTGTTCGGTACCGACCCAGCGGTGCGGCATATGCTCGGGAAAGGCGTCAGCCAAGATGACATCGTCCGAGCACTCGACATGCGACAAAAAAGCAGGGTAGCCAGACAGCCAGCCAGCAAGCCAGCCAGCCTTGCTACCAGCCTTCTTTATTTTTCCCCCTTTCCGCGTACTCTCTGTGTTTGCCAACAATGCTGGAGAACCTCGGAAGCGCCTCCGCTGATGGAATCATTTGTCTCTCGCTACAAACGGTGACTGTGTCTCACTCTGCTGAATGAATGAATGACTGAATGACCGACCTGCGCCCCTGGGACTTGGCCCAGCCTTTTGGGTAGCTGCCTGAGGTCGGTATCTGCCAGCAAGTTCAACCCGGAAAGCCGGGCAGTATTGGCAACAACTTGCCTTCCCCTTTTCGCAAGAGCAGCCAGGTAAAGTCTGTCTGTCTCTCTCCCTCAAGGTGCGCAGCAACAAAAGCACGACACAGAGCAAACAAAGCTGAAGAAGGAGAGAACCAAGAAGAAAGACCGAGGCATGTATGTCGAAACATTCCCGGCGCGGCAGCAACCCAAATGCCACAGCACCCATCCTAGGTACGCACCAACTGGAGTGTATCCAACCCAGCGCTGCACCCCTGTCCCCCTGCATTCCCTTGCTTCCAAAACATTGAGACTTTTCTCACTCCCCCATTCAGCCCATCGACACTAAAAAGGTCCTGGTCTCTGCCTAGTGTCAATCACCCCGGCAGCACGTACTCAGAAACCCCCCCACCGCGGCAAAAAACGCCGACGTGAGTGAGTGCTCCAGTCGTCTTGTTACTCTCTCCGGTAAATGTGCCATCACAAAGCTTCGCCCACCTACCTCCCTATCTTACCCCGTAGTTCTGGATAGACTGTACACGACCTCCAGCAGACACTCGAGGCGAGCTATCGTCACGGTGACCTATAGTTCGCTGGCCTTGCCCTAATCAGCCTCCTTACCGACCAGCCACGGTCTGGACAGGCTCGAGGTTCTCCTGGACAATCAACTATCTTGCTACTTTCTTCTTGCATTATTCCACCTGACCAGGTTCTCGCCGGCCGCTTGGCGCATGGGTGCTTAGCTTGTACCTTGGCCCTATCAATACCGCATACACATAATCAACAGGTCTCGGTGGCGGACCCTGAAGACAAGGGAACCACGTCGAATCTACGCCCGGGGTCAGCTTTCTAACCAAAGACGAGGGAGGGAGAGGGATCTGTGTTGCCCATTCTTTCAGTCACTTGCGATACAATCCTTGTGCTGGACACGTCTTCTTCTTCTTTTTTTCTTTGCTGATATTGGAGACCGGACTACACACCCTCAGGACGGCCGAACAGTCCGACCTAACAAGAAACAACCCTATCCCCAGCTTGGAACCGGCGATATCCTGGAGCGAGAAGGTTGATAAGTACGCTAGACCGAGCGTACCACCGACGGCGTCTTGCCTTCCTGTTTAAGTCCAGACCTTACTCCTTCAAAGACGGACCTGCGCCACTTCCCGGCAACATAACCCCAGTGAGATCGCTCGCAGTCACTTCGACGGGTTTGTCCAAGTCTTACATACCAATCTGGATCATACAAGCGCCTGGAAGATCGCCTGCTCTCAGAATCAGCATTTTCCTGGCCTCGGCTCCAAAGGGCTATCAGGCTCATAGTCTCGATAACCACGTCGAGCCGTATATAAGGAGGCTGCCGCCTCTTTCCGCCTCGTCTCACGCCTCGCACCAACTGGTTCTCCACACCCACCGTCGCAGCGCCCTGGCTTCGGTTCTGGGACCGTTGTGTCTGAAGTGGCTCTACTACACTTCCTGAAAAAATGCAGCACTCAAGCTACCAGGGCCACCGGGCCACGCCGAACTACTACTCGATGCATTCCGGCGGTGCCAGGAGTACCGGTGAGGACGCTGGCGGGCCTATGGCTGCTGCCACGTACGGAATTCACGGAGGCATTCCGTCGATGCTTTCGTCCAACGGGACCGGCGACAACAGCAACATGGGCCCCAGCCAGCCATCGCTGGCATCGCAGCTGCCCACGTCCAACTCTCACCTACCGCCGTTGCCGACATTGTCACATCTATCCCCTCAACTTGCTACGTCCTTACCGCACAACACTAGCGCTCTCGGCCACCAAGCCACCGTCTCGCAGGTATCCGAAACAACCAACAGCACCTCGCCGGAATCATACCGCCAGTCGAGCTATTCTTCTTACCACAGCGGTCCACCTTCCTCATACTCGGGGTCCAGCTCAAACTTCTCGAGCAACACCGGCCCAGTTTCTTCCTTGCGCTCGCCGCCCTCGAACGCAGACCTCTCGCGGGCTTCCACAGTCCTTCCGGGTGCCCAATCCCATCTGTTGTCGCCGTCCCCAATGGCACCAAACTACACGTACTCTCGGGGACCTACCCAACCCTCCCAGAGCCAGTATCACTATCAGCCGCAGATGATGACGCCCGCCGGCGGCCACACGTACGGCGCGTCCTCCATGATGGGGCACATGGTCTATCACCCTGGATTTTCACAACAACATGCTATCTATCCGCACCAGCAGTCTGACAAATCGAATTCTGCAAGACCTTTCAAGTGCAGCACATGTTCCGTGGCGTTCAACCGGAATCACGATCTTAAGAGGCACACAAGAATCCATTTGTCGGTGAAGCCATTTCCGTGCAAATCTTGTGACAAGGCATTTTCCAGGAAGGATGCGCTCAAGGTGCGTTTCAACTCTGCGGCTCTTCATCCGAATTTGGATAAGTTCTGGGCTTGGTTTGAACAAGGCTGACCTTGATTTTCATTTACAGCGACACCGACTTGTGAAGGGCTGCGAGGCCGAGCCTGAGTCCAAGAACAGCGCCGATGACAAGTCCCCATCCCAGACGAAGCGGGACTCGGAGTCGAGGAGCGTGAGCACGGAGCTGTCGCCGCATTCGATAGCTCCGCCGGTGTACGGGCTTAAAAATGACTACTCGTACATGAAGCCAGACTCGTACATGAAGCAAGACTCCTACATCAAACACGAATCTTTTATAAAGTCGGAGTAATTCTTTTTTTGGGCAGGGGTTTGTTTCCCGTAGTTTTCTGTTCTATTCTTCACATCATTTGGCTGTACTCATTTTCGCGGGCGTTCTGGTCACCTCGGGAAGGGAAAAAGCGTGAGCATCTCGTGTTTTAGTGAACACAGGCAAGTGTCTGGAGAGCTTTATTCTCCGAGCAGTTTTTTTGTTTCTCTTAGTTCTTGATATTTTGAGCTCATGGGTTCTATCCAGTCCATCCCCTGTGCATTTCCTGCCTTGGAGGTGTTGACGCAGTACTAGCTGCGATGGGGTTTGTTGCGTCGGGATAGTGGCCTTTTCGCCTTGTTTTGACCTGGACTTTACTCCGCGGCTCTACAGCTTCACATTCTCTCAAGATACCCTACAAATTGACTTTTTCCTTGTCTTTCTTTGCGTCGGTTTGTGCATTAGACAAGCGTTACTATAGGCGACGGCTTGTTTGATGACAAGCTGCAAAAGCCAGTTTCTCGCTGAGGCACTGCAGTATTTTCCTAACGTTTTTTGCCACTTGGAGGAATATGTCTGGGGAAACTCGTCAAAGTGCGACATGTAATAGTATTTGTTATTAGAAGCTATCGACTACCTCTAGGTTTTTCTCCCAAGTGGAATATGTACCAACGCATGCACGAAAAAACAAGAATCACCCCGCTCGCTCAGCCACCTTTATGAGAGCCTAGTTTAGGCCTATATGGAGCAAGGCCAACGGGATATGACGGGATCAACGATACTGTTCTGACCTAGAGATAGTTTCAGTGGCTTTGAAATTGCATGTTTGCAGGACACGCCGCCATTTTCTGATGGTTCTCGGTGGTTTTTAGAAGCATGAGGAAACAAATCTATCTGATTCAACCTTGAGCAATATGATCAGAGGGCAGATACCTACTTTGTGCTTTTTTGGCCACCTTGAATGCCCATCTCGTCATATATTGAGGTATTATCCCAGGCGCCAGCAGCTCGAGACCCCTGGACTTGCAGAGAAAGTAATATCCAGATGCAGAGTGTTCCCGCGTGTGGGCGGGCGAGCTGGCAAATTGGGCCGCAACACCGCTGGTTACGTCTGCGCTTTCAAGAAGAAAAAAAGGAGGATCAGTTTGCGGGTTTGAATACTTGTTCACGATGCCTTTTTTTTCTCCCTCTCACGATGGCGGTATTTGCTGTCGACTGACGGACCACACGGAGCCGACCGAGGCTCGAACCAGGGGTGGCCAGATCTGGCCCATATGCGCGTGTGGGAGGGGGGGGTTTTAAAGTATATGAT
>JASAOQ010001063.1:0-17401 GCA_031306065.1 Pseudopyricularia cyperi | reverse complement strand
ATGCTGCCGAGGTCGCGCCGGAGGTTGGTGCTCTGCTTGAGCGCCGCGTTGAAGGTTGCGTTCTGGGGGGGTGGGGGCGGGCTGTTAGGTAACAGGATCAGAAGAAAGGGAGAGTTTTGGGGGTGTAAAATCACTTACCATGACTGTGCGGTTGTTCCAAAGCAACAGCTCTGTCGGCTACAGGTTGGAACAACAGGTTGTGTTGCTGCTGGGATCGGGTGCACCGTGTTAAAGAGATGGACGAAACCATCAGCTCCTTTGATGACTTGGACACGTAAAATCATGACCGCCCAGGCAGAATATTGAACAGGACAACCCTGTCCCTGCGTGGGCTGAGATACAGTTCGCAAAACAGTGCGTAAGCTGTGATTCTACTGTAGCAGTTCGGGTGGATCGCCGCCCCCAAATCGACGTCGTCTCCGTTCAGACGACGGGGCACCCAACCGGAATTCTACTCGATAATACATGTGTCTATCCAGTATTTCCTACCTCATCAACATCGCACTAACTGCTTCGTTCTCGATAAGGACCCCAACATCCCCAACCTCCCGCCCCTACTTCTTATGCTCCCCCTTGCCGATCCTCTCTACGAGCTCTAGCAAGATCTTGCCCGTGGCCTCGTAGTCACTCTCGTCCAGGTACACTTGGGCCGAGATCCTAACCCACCACAGGCCCTTGATCAAAGTCACCGGCATGAACGTGTTGTAGTCGCTTATCAAGGTCCGCGCACACCATGAACCCAGCCCGGCCGCATCCTGCTCATCCACCTGGACCTTTTCCGGCCCTCCTCTGCCCTTGATCCCCACCGGTAGCAGGACATTCGCCATGGCGCAGTTGGTCAGCGTGCCCTCGCTGTTGTTGAGGACCCTGGTCCCCAGCATCCCGGCCACCAAGCTCGTCCCCTTCTTGCTCAGCGCCGTCGTGTACTCGATCACGGCGTCCACGCCTCCCAGCGCCTCGTCGACCCACTTGACCGCGTGCTGCACGCACATGGCGTTGGTCGGCTGCAGCATGTTCGCCTGGTGAAACATGCCGATGAAGTCCGGGTCGCCCTCGCCCGCCGGTACCCAGCCCCACGTCGTCGGCAGCGACGACCGCATCAAGCCCCGGTTGTGCTCGGGCACGTGCAGCACCGCGCACCCGCGCGGCGTGTACAGCCACTTGTGGCAGTTGGACAGGAAGAAGTCGGGCTTGACCTCGGTGCCCACGTGCTTGAGGTCCGCGATGCCGACGCCGTGCGCCCCGTCGACGACAGACAGGATGCCTTCTTCGTGGCAGACGCGCACCAGGGCCTCGAACGGCACGCGGACGCCGGGGATGGAGGTGATGACGTCGATGACGACCGCGCGGGGCCGCTTGCCCGCTGCCCGTGACTCCTCGATGCCCCGCTTGAAGAGCGTAACCACCTCGTCGTCGGCGAGTGGGTAGTCGAGGACCACGGAGCGGCCCGACATGTGGCCCCGCGAGATCTCAGCCACGTAGTTGACCGTGTCGCCGCACGCGCCATAGATGCTGTCAAAGTAGAGCACCTCGTCCCGCCCGTCGTCGTTCCATACCAGGTTGCGCAGGACCGTGTTCATGGCCATGGTCGCGTTGGGGATAAAGGCAAGCGTGTCCTTGTCCACGCCGAGCAGCGGGGCCACGGCGGCCCGCGACGCCTCCAAGAGGTGCGACCAGTTATACCGAAGCCACACGTCCGGGCGCGCCTCGGCCTGGTCCTGGTAGTAGTTGCGCGCCTCGTTCACCACGCGAGGGATGACGCCAAAGGATCCTGTGGTTTGCATGGGTGGTTCAGTATTCGCCGCTCCAAGGGAAGGACTCTCCCCGCTCTCGCCACGACAACGGGCTGGTGGTCATTACCGTGGTTCATGTTCCGATACTGCGGGTCGATGAGGAAGTCCTGCAGCGCGTCCTTGCCGAACTGACGCTTCGGCGAGGGCTCCGCTGGCGAATAAGCCGGGAACCTGTCATACCGGTGCTGTGGTTCAGCCATGATTTGCGACTAGTCTGGATGAGTGCGGGGCACTTTGAGCACCAAAGAACCGATGATGATGCCAGTTTCTGTGGTGAGTTTTGTCGCATGCGGCGAGCTGATATACCCAACTCTAGTGACTCACTTGAGCTATGCTGCTCTTATTGATTACCAACCTGGTGGAGCTGCACGTTGGTGCGTGGTTAAGGTATGCAGATAGCGCCGGTCCAGAACCTTGGCGCAAGATATTCTCGTCAAACCTTTTTAGAGTCACCGTTTCGGCACCCGATTGGAAGGCTAAACGGTGCTGCTCCTTCTAAAAGGCTTTCCGCACAGGGATGTTGCCAGCAAGCCTAGCAATCAATTTATTTGCAACAAGATTTCTATAGCACATATTAAGGGTCCTTTATATTGTGCTGCTGCGACACATTGCCTTCGGTCTTGTCAGAAAACCCGCACAGCCGACGTCTACCGGTCGCCCACCCCCGGCCGGTCGCCGGACGGTGTTGTCCATCTAAAGCTGTCCCGGTCTCGGCTGTGTTCCCGCTTCGCAATGACTCCCAGCCCCCCCGCCGAACCCACTAAATTCCACAAAAATCGAACCCTTGTCCGCACGATGAGCAAACGGCGGCTGCATTACGCTGGCCATTTTGGCAAAAGTTACTCTTATAGGGGATATCACGAGAACGTTTGGGTTGCAGTCAAGATTTGATTGTCGATGGTTGCGGGACTACCACGCATCAAGAGGCCGGGAAGCGAGCACGGCTGTTGATATTATATCGAAGTGCTTGTATTCCCGGCAATCTTGTACATGGTCGTCCTCACCACGAAAACGGTGGAATGGATAGGAATGTGCGTGAAAGAAAGGGCTTGGAATGTCCAGGTTCGCACTAGTCGAGGATATGCCTGTCTCTCTGTTCCGAGCGTCATGTCTGCTCCTCTGTCTCTTGGCGGTGTCTTATTCCTTTGTCCATTCTCGCATCAAAAAGAGGGTAGGTAGTCTATGCCACCGGCAACATCCGCAACAAAGGCTGAGAATGATACTTCATGTTGGTTGCAGGCTAGGGAGGGACCGAGAGCTGTCAGCACGAAGGGGATCAAAGCCGAAGGATGGTCTTGATCTTGGCCAACTCATCAAGCCGTCAAATGCAGCAGCTGAGCCTGGCAAAGGTTGCAGCTTGCATCAAGGTTGCGCTCGCATGGTATTAGGTATCAAGCAGCCTCGGTGGACCAGAGATGGTAGGTGACATTGCAGCAACCACGATATACCATCAGAGTCGCCATGAAGGGTTTCAACTAGGGTCATTTTTCGTACCTGTCGATACTGGGCAGCCTGTACCGGGTGCTGTAAAGCACAATAACAATGCGACATATCATATCACAAGCTAACAAATCTCTCGGACATTGCATCTCTACCCCAAACCTTCTGTCGAATTATGCATCTTTTATTTCCTCCCATCGCTCAGGACTTTTGTCACACCCCTTTCATTTTGGGCCTGTAAACCTGCTTCATACTCCAGGACCAGCTGATGTAGATCGTTCCCCTTCCCTGGGCTAGCATCATTCGGGGGTTGCCTATATAGGCAACGCACAAACTTGCACGTTTCAGACCCTGACCCCCATTCATATGTAGTTTCCGTGGGGGAGCGAGGGGAGATATCGAGCCAGAGCGAAGCTGGACAAAGCCCCGATACGCTTTCCCCGCACAAGACTACTGCCGGTACTTTGTCGACACAGCGTATAATGAATATTTGCAGGTGGCCAAGTCGGGAAAATTGGCGAGTCCACTCGGGACATTGTGCTCCATTGGGCAAGTCTGTGCTACGCCGGGTAAAGACATGTATCTGGCACTGGGAGCATCCAGCACCGTGTACCTCTCAGTACCAGTCCCCAACTGCGAATCTCCTGCTCCAAGGAGGAGGTGGCATGGCGGAAACCGACGCTTCTCATTTCGTATATCGGTTATTGCTCTGCCGAGCTGTCATGCAGCGGAAACCAAGATCGTGGCCCGATGGTCGTCAGATGGTCGGCCGGACCGTATAAGAGGACGTCTCTGGCGAGCCTCAAGTCTGCCCAAGATGGCTCTAGCTGTGTCTTCCGAGCATCGGCCGATCCACTCTCTGCTGCAGCTACCTGAGCCCCACGAGCAGCATCCACCGCCATCATGTTCTTCGCCGCTTCTTCCCTCCTCTCCCTGGGCCTCTTGCTCGCCAGAGGCACCTCTGCTGCTCCGGTTCTCGACATGCGCCAGTCGCCACGCCCGGGCTTCGTCACCGTCGAGGGCGAGAAGTTCAAGCTCGACGGCAGGGACTTTTACTTTGCCGGCACCAACGCCTACTTCTTTCCGTTCAGCGGGGTAAGCTCCCTCCCTTGTTGATTAGTGGTTCGCTGCCCTGGATGCGAGACGCCTTTAGTTTGACTAACGTTCTGCCCTCCCCGCGCGGCACCCCCTTACAAATAGACACAAACAGACGTCGAAAATGGCATGCAAAAGGCCAGGGAGGCCGGCCTCAACGTCGTCCGCACCTGGGGCTTCAACGACAAGTACAGCCCCGGCCACGAGCAGAGCCTGCCTCAGTTCGATGCGAGAAGCGAACCGACGTTCCAGTACTTCAACGGGCCAGACCAGGACTCGACGATTGATGTCGCCCCCTTCGACAAGGTTGTCGACGCCGCCAGCAAGACGGGCATGAAGCTCGTCGTCGCCCTAACGAACAACTGGGCAGACTATGGGGGCATGGATGTTTACACTGTCAACTACGGTGGCAAGTATCACGACGATGTAAGGAATATTCTCGTTGCTGGCTTTTATTTTCCCTCCAATAAAGTCAACCGCCGCCCTCTTCCCCACGATCTGCACGGACCGTAACCCGACAAATCAAAACTGACCCTCCTCCGCTCTCCCACCCCACACAGTTCTACACGGTCCCGCGCATCAAGGACGCCTTCAAGCGCTACATCAGCGCCATGGTGACACGCTACGCCGACAGCCCCGCCATCATGGCGTGGGAGATCGCCAACGAGCCCCGGTGCGGCGCCGACGGGACCCGCAACCTCCCGCGCTCCCCCGACGGCTGCACGCCGGCCGTGATCTCGGCGTGGGTCGACGAGATGTCGACCCACATCAAGTCCCTAGACCCGGACCACCTCGTGACCTGGGGTGGCGAGGGCGGCTTCAACCGCGAGTCGGAGGCGGACGGCTTCTACAACGGCTGGGACGGCGGCGACTTTGACCACGAGCTCACGCTCCCCAACATCGACTTTGGCGTCTTCCACAGCTACCCGGACTGGTGGAGCAAGACGGTGGCCTGGACGGACCGGTGGATCCGCGACCATGCCGAGGCGGCGCGGCGCGCGGGCAGGCCCGTCGTGCATGAGGAGTACGGCTGGCTGACGGACGAGGCGCGGCTGGCGAACCTGGGCCGCGTGGCCGAGGAGACCCGCCTCGAGGTCCTCTCCGGCTGGCAGAGCATCGCGCTCGAGGAGAAGATGCCCGACATGTACTGGCAGTTTGGCTGGGGCGGCTTCTCGTACGGGAGGAACCACGACGACGGCTTCACCATCTACCTCGAGGACGCCGAGGCCCAGCCGCTGGTGAGGGACCACGCCGCTGCCATGAACTCCCTCAACGGTTAAGGGGACTGCTCTTTCGTTGTCTTTTCTTCACAGGACTTTGTCGGGTTGGGGTGTATATAGATCCGATTAATGTCAAATTTCGATTTCATTTGTTGCACTGTTTGGGCTTTGATACTCGTGAATTGATTACCGTGTGCTCCGGCTCGTGGAATACCCGCGACATGTACGGTACAACTGATGAGAAAGACTCAATGTTGGAACAGCATACCGGCTTGTCAACTTCTTCAAGTCAAATCAGCTGACCAAAGTGAAAATTGATCTGTTCGAAAAGCCAGTCAATCAGGCAAACTCTCTGGGACGACCTGCCAGCAAACAACACTCTGATGCAAAAGTCTACACATTTTTGCGCTTGGCCGAGACTGAAACCCCAATACCAGCCCTACTGGTATGGTGCGATGCTACCAATGGCTAGAATCCACATGTCAGCGGAGGGATCGCCAACCACTGCAAAGTCTGCAATTTCCCATGGCGTCGATACGTCTTTGTC
This sequence comes from Pseudopyricularia cyperi, assembly GCA_031306065.1. Lineage (NCBI taxonomy): Eukaryota > Fungi > Ascomycota > Sordariomycetes > Magnaporthales > Pyriculariaceae > Pseudopyricularia > Pseudopyricularia cyperi. The sequence continues at coordinate 11,306 of JASAOQ010001063.1, read as the reverse complement.
TAAAGCCAGCAAAGATGCAGAAATTGCCAAAATGCTGCTTCGAAGCACAATGATCAGGGAGAGGGAACCACATAATAAAGTCAACGAATCAACTAAAAAAGGTTTGGAGCGCTTCGCTGACAAGGCTACAGCGCGAAAACAGTAACGTGTTCCGGATCCTACATAATCGCAGGGCGGAAGCGACGGAACGACAGGAACTGGTAATCGACCCGGAAGAGAAGACGTGGACGAACCACCTGCAACGGTGGAACCAGATATTCAGGCTGATGCTCGCGGCGTGGGAAGGGAAGGGCCGGCAAGGTCCTGGCGAGTGCATCACTTGTATGGGATTTTTGATCTGGCCCTTGCCAGCCCAGATATCGGCATGGTTGACATCATTCACATGGGGGAAAATATCATTCTCGCCATCTGGCGTCTACATTTCTGGCAAATCTCCCAGCCCCAAAAAAAGGTCTTTTTGCATTCGTCCGCTTCTTCTAGTCTACCCTAGCTCCTAGTTGCTGAAGCCGGCGTAGATCTCACCGACGGTGCTGAGCTGGGGGCCGGAGCCCACAAGCATGTGGTGGTCGTCGGCCGCGATGCCAAAGTACGCGTACCGCTCGACGCAATCGTTGGCGTCGAGCCAGGGGAGGACTGCGCGGAGGAACTCGGCCTTCTCGTCGTCGGTGCCGAGTCCCTGGAACTAGATTCGGAGGAAGCAAACGATCCGTTAGTTATTGCTTCGATACCGTTGAGAGGGTGACACAAGGATAAGATGGGGAAATGGGTATCGAAAATATGCTTACCTCGGTCAGCCAGACCTTGCGGGGAGCAGCCAGAGCGCAGACGCGGCCTATCCAGTTCTTGAAGTCGTCGACGTACGCGGCTTTGTTGTACCAGTGGACGGCGACAAAGTCCACGTGGCAGCCGGGATGAATCTCGCAGTTGAAGAGGAACGTGGACAACCACCTAAGGCTAATGTCAGTCTCGATTAAGAGCACCAAGACTCGAATAATGCAGCAAAGAGTACAAGCACGTGCAAAACTTACTCGTAACCGCCGTTGGTCACGGCTGGGGATCCGATGAGCACCTTTCCGATAAACTGCTCAAAGTAGTACTGGTGCCAGGCGATGGCGCTGCCTACGTCCATGTTGGCCTGGCCAGGGTGGTCGGGCTCGTTGAAGCTGAGGACGTGGGTGGTCTTGACACCGCTTAGTTGCTCGCCGTTATCGACCCATTTCCAAGCGTTGGCCGTGAACTAGGGGAGATGTTTTGGTTAATGACTGAAATACAACAACAACAAAAAAATAAGACCCCGACGCTGTTCATGTGGGAGAAAGAGACTTACGATGTTGGGCAGATCCATCTTCATTCCCCAGAGCATCGGACCAAACTCGAGCTCGTTGGTGGTCTGCCAGGTGTCGGAGTACCAGTTGTAGCCCCAGTTGACCACGGCTGAGGTGTTGAAGCCGCTGATGTCAACGCCGTCATTGAAGGCGAGACCACGTTTGGCAGTGACAACGGCAGACTCGGCGACCGCGTTCTGCATGAAGAAGCCGGCGACGGCAAATTGGGCAATCATGGCGATTCCAACGCCATTGCCGGCAGCAAACCCCGCAGCGGCTCCCTCGATGACGCAGCCCAAGACCAGAGTGCTGATGAGGAATTGCAAAAAGGCTTTGCTCCACGGGGTCGCGTAGAGCTTCATCAGCTCGCGTCTCTGGGGATTCTCAATCTTGTCTGCAGCAGCCATCTTCTCGAGGCGCTTGAGCTCTTGCGTCTTCATGGTGGCCTGGTCGATGAAGCCCACGAGATTGGAAAAGTCTTGAATACTCTTGGTGAGCTTGGCAAGGGCTTCCTCCCGCTCAACCGGGTCAGTTGGGAGCTCGGATACCTCGATCTCTGCGTGATGCAGGACGCGGCCAGACTCGATGGTCTCGACGAGGCTGGCTGGAAGCGACGAGACGTGGGGATTGATTCCCGATTCACTGAGTGTCAACTTGTCAGGGTCCTCTGTAGCGGAGGACGATCGGCGTTGAGTTTCATAGAGAGACAGTATCTTGGAGACCGAATCAGAGTAGGCTTGATCGTGAGAAGAGGGCTCCGGAGAAGACGACTGAAGGGCCAGCTCAGTGGAAGAAGACTCGGCAAAGTAGTCATCAATGACGGGGAGATCAGGGTTGGGAGAGTCAGATGAATCAGAAAAATAGTCCTCCATGGCCGCGAGGGCTGTGATGGCAGCCTCAGAGGAGGACTCGCCGGCGATGGCAAGATCAGTAATCTCGCTGAGAGGTAGATCAGAGATAGGATCCTCAGTGGGAGCAACAGTCAGCTCCTGTCCGGGGGACTCGGCGGTAGCCTCGTCCGTGGAGGCGATAGCGAGTTGCTGGGCGGTAGACTCCTCCACGGCAGTTGGACCGTTGGGTCTGAGGCGCGTGTTCTTGGCAGCGCGCTGCTTCTGGGACTTGCTCCTGGAAGGCATCGTTGACGAGCTGATGATGATGAGATTGTCAAATGGTACAGTGGATGCCTTGCTTGTGAGAGTGTTGCTCGGGGAAGTGGATATGGTATTGGGAGGACATGAAAAAGTGACAGGAAAGTGACAAAACAAAACAAAAGAGTTGAAGAATAAGGTCGGGTTTTTACTATTTTGGTGAAAACAAAGTAAGACCCCGAATGTGTGCTGACTTAGAGAAGCTTGAGTGAGATGGACAATGACAAGAAGTGCGTGATATAAGACGGCACAAACTGAGCTCTTCCCTCGATGAGGACGAGTACCAGTAGATTGTTTACTGTTGTGGTCTGGGGAGCAGAGGAAGAGAGGGAAGGAATGGGGAAGAGAAGAGGCCCGGATTTGGTTTGATCTGACTGGAGGGAGGGAGACCACAGCAACCACAGCAACCACGGCAAGGCAAGCCAAGGCCCAGAGTCTTCAAACCAGCTGCTCAGACTGGGAAAGGCCCAGAGGGTGGGTGCCTCAGGCCGCCCACCAGGCTGTCTACTGTCCACTGGTAGCTGTGAGGAGTACATGCAGTCGACTTTTCAACCACCGGGTCGCCTGGATTGCCCCCTTCGAGGCTGTCCTGCAGTCTTGCTGGTGATAACGACGCCTAGATACGCCTCTTCTACTAGCTAACGTAATACCCAGTCAAGCCCTTTGTCTGGTATCTATCTTTTGCTAACTTGCACCACGTTAATCAGGTCAGGTCCCTCCCTCGATATCACCGAATGTTGTCAAGCTTCAGATGACATCCTCGAAGAAGACTACATCCAGTAGGTCGTCAGTTTCAGTGAGCACCCTCCGTCAACGCAACGCCAGAGTTGTTATCGCTTGAAAGGCCATGGCCTCGGCCCTCGTGCTACGAAAACAACAACAACCTCTTCAACTACTAACCATGGACCACGGCCGCTGCGAAGCAGTGCTTGCGAATTAGCCTCGCCCTCTCTTGTTTATCCTTGACACAGATGGCGGTGCGGGCCTGGGTCTCGAGAGCAGAAAAAGACATCTGGACGTGGGCAGGAATAGCCTTAGATCAACAAACTTGACCTACGAAGTAGGTCCTTGTGGTTAGTGCTTCCTTTAGTCCCATATTCAACTGCTCCTGTCAAGTGCTCAGAGTCAAACAAAGCGCCCCGCAACAATATTTCAACCGACTGACGCTGCCTACATTATACTGGCCATAATAGCTCCGATCCGCAAGACCTTGTCAACATGTCACAGGGTCGTACGACTCTTCAGTCGCTACCTCACAGACATACAACAGCACGCAACAGCATATTCCAGGCATGGCATCTGTTTACGAAATCAGAACGCTTCCATAAAATCGTCATCAAGCTTTTCTATCCTTGACCGGTCTGCTGGATGTCCAAAAAGAACCAGTGGATACACAAGCCTGGCTAAACTTAACCCGCGGTTGCTGCCCACGGTACTCCAAACGCCTCGCTTACCAAAGATCAAACAAAACGCCCCCAGAATCAACCTCACTCGGGGCCACAGACCACGTTCAGCCTTCAGTCACGCCCGACGCTTCTCCGATTTTTCGTCGGGTTCTTCTATGGGCAGCGGCTCTTCTTCAATGATCCCCCAGTCCAGGGGATACTCTTCCCGTTTGGCCAAGGGTGGGCGCTCCTCAAACTTAATACCCCGTCGCTCCTGCTCGAACCTAGCGACTTGTCGCTTGACAGGCCCACTGGTAAAGACGGCCAACTTTTGCGGCACCCTTTTTGGTATCGCCTCGATGTCGTTCTTGGCACTATACACCGTCGCCGCGACGGCAGGCAGCGACGACAACCCGGCTACAATCTCCTCTTCCTCCTCCTCCTCTTCTCGAGACCTCAACTCCTCCCGAAACCTGGAATAATCTGATGCTGTTTCATCCACCATTCTCCCCGACGACCCTTCCCGGCTTCTTTCCGATACGATCACTTTGGCTGCTTCCTTGCGCATCGGCTCTGGCGGCGGTGGCGTCTCTGGCGTCTCAGATCTGAGCTGCGCCAAAGTTTCCTCATAAGCCTCCCTCGGCGTCAGCTTTTTGGTTACAGATGACGGCGACCACGGCTGGCTCGACCCGCTTGTCGTCGACGGCCCAAGCGCGGTTTCAGTCCCGGTCTCGTTGGCCGCGGCGGCTCCGACGGTCTGCTCGGTTGTCACCTCAATCAGCCGATTCAGGATGCTGAACTCGAGCTTGAGCTTGAGTCCATACGTGAAGGCTTTGTAGCTCGTCTGCAAATCGTAGAGGTCCGAGTACTGGAACGCCAGCAGCGGCACGTCGAGCAGCACAAGGATGATGCTGATGTACACTAGGTGGATCAGCACCCGCCGCCACGCCTGGTACCCAATCCATCCCCTGCCTTGGGAATTGCCATCGGAGGAGTTGCTATTGTCGTTTTCCTGGCGGTTCGGCTTCTCGCGGCGCAGCAACATCACCGTCTCGTAGATGTACAAGCACGAAATGATGGTTTCCTGCACTGAAAAGACGGTCACCTGAAAGCGCTCGAAGATGGTGTACGGCTTGAAGAACGGCTCGCCGTGTTGGGTGTTGACGCCGAAGATGAGGACGGCGACGCCGCCGTGGCAGATGATGCCGTCGATGATGATCATGGCCAGGACGGCGCGCTGGCGGCAGCGGTCGTACATAACGAGGTGGAGCCGCGACCACAGCACCATGCTCTGGCCCGTCACCATGCCGATCCAACCAAATAGAATCATGCCCGCCCACACAAGCGCCAGCCTGTCGGGCGAGCCGACGAACTTGAAGAGCAAGCCGAGGGCGTGCGGTATGATGGAGAAGGTTGCCAGCACGAACGACCAAAAGTATAGTCCGCGGCGTCGCTTGAAGGTCGAGTAGATGATGAAGGAGAGCTCTATCGCGTTGAAGATGCCCATACTGAGGAAGACAGTGACAATGGTGGCGTCAGTACCGACGGGTGGGTTGTTGGCCATCATGCCATTGTTTTCGACGCCGGTGGTCTCCATCTTGATGGTTTGAATTCTTTTCCCCCCGCCCCTTTTGTTTGCCTCGTTATGACCCGCTACCTGCACAATGCCGTTGGAATTGGCCTGTGGGTGAAGGCTCTGTTGTTGAGCACCCGCATTCAAGGGCCGCAATACTTGGAACCGTTGGGTGACGTCGAAAGGGCTGATTCGCCAGGTTGCGGACAATTCAGCCGTTATAATTCAAGGAAAGACAAGCTGACAACTCACGAACAGGTCGGAAACCCCGGGGCGAGTCATTCGCGTCGAGACCAGACCAAATATCAAGCTGATGAGCCCGCAGCAAGAAGGCTCGGCCGTTAATACGACTTGTGTGTGTGTGTGTGTGTGTGTGTGTGTGTGCGTGCGGATATCGCTATGGCGGCGGTGTTCTTTGAGAGGACCACTGAATAGAATCTTGACACCTATGCAGTACTGGACTGCAGTTAGACCTTTCCTCGCCCAGTCGAGTCCATGGGGTGACTGATCAAAGTTTTGCTCAGAGTTTGCTGGCGATGCAGTACTACTAGTATTACGAATGCCAGCAAGCAACCGAATACCCCGGATACGACGCCGCAACACCTTCTTCTAGACGACCACTTCGCACGGGCTTCTTCAGCAGTTGAATCGAAAACATGGGACGGGTGACCCTGACTGGACTAAGTTTGTGAGCCGACAGTCAGCAGAACCATACCTGCGGTATTAATACATGAAAGAAACACTGCGACTATTCGGCCAAGTGGGGGAGAATACGATGAGCCCGATCTCGATAGTCTGTAAAGATTTCAACCACCACTCCATGAAACATTTTTGCAGGGGCAATGGAAGCGCCGATTTGAGGTCAGGATGGAGGGGTTGCGGGCAAAGTCTATGGGAGCGCCTGGCTGATGTTGCAAGCAACTGACACGGGCAAAAAACTTCAGGCTGACACTACGAGCCGAAGCTCAAACCTAGAATTCCGAATTAGAAAAAACCAAAGGTGCTTGCTCGCAACTTTACCTCTCAAGCGGCCGGCCAGCCATGGTTTTCCGCTTTCTTCGGAGGGTTCTTGGTACGTAATAAGTCTATTACCTTGATAAGCGGAGAGACTCAACACAAGCGAAGAGAATCAATAAAACGGAAAGGGAGGCTCCGGGCGTACAAAGCAAAGGACGGGACTCATCGTCGACGAAAGGGCTACATGCCACACAAGAACTTCGACATAACAGAAGAATAAGGCTGGATCCATGAGTCCGTCGCTGATATCGCCATTAGGGGTCTTGCGGCCACCCTTTTACGTAGTAGACTGTACTCCAGAAAAGCTTCAGGGTCTCGTTCATTGCTCCCTTTTCGCGGACCTTGATAGTTCGCATCATGAACCGTACGACAGCGATCCGTAGTTTTGCAGTCGGCCGGGGCATCGAGGGAGCCACCCCCCTTCGCTCGCGATCCGCATCATGACCGGTCTATATCGAGTATCGGTAACCGGTTCTGAACAAAAGACAAGCAAGAATACCATCTTTTGTATGGTGTTCGGATGATAACCACCGGATCAACATTGTAGGCCGACGGACTGATCCCATAAGTAACTAGCTATCTCTCCAGCATACTCGTTGTTCCTCTCAAACAGATTTCCAGAGGTCGAGGCGCTGCCAACAGTCTCACGCAGCCACGACATCCTTGGTCTTCATGCACTACTATAAAAATAGATGCTCAAGCGCACCAAAGAACCCTCTTTCGAGTCGAAGGCCGAATCGGCGAAATTGGATTGGGACAAGGCAGAATCTAGGCGCGCTCGAAAGGGCCTTGATAGACCAAATGTTTGAAGCGAGTCAGAAAGTTGCCGTAAAAGATGGGGAACCGGTTCGACTACTCCCAACCTTAATCTGTACCATAATAAAAGCCGTTGAAGCCCGTGTGAGATATGCTTCTAACATCTTGCACCAATGATGCTCCACGTGAAATAATCATGTCTAGGAGACGTCGGTGTCTGGATGGGTGGGCAACGCGGTATACTAGTTAATATAGCTGGGCAAATGTGCTAATGCTTCTACTGCTTCCAAAGAATCCACTACCCAAACCGCTCGAGGGTTTACAAAAGCTTAAGCCAGAGGAGTCATTGACACACTGCGCGGGAAACACTCAGGGTCCCGATCAGCGGGGATGAAACCATGTACTGCGTGCGTTTCTCCGCATATATACAAAGTACTACGGTAGGTAAAAACTCTAGACTAGACACGTGGTGTGGCCATAACTGGAGATGTTTCCCGGTGGCCAAAAATAAGTTACAACTACTCATCAACTGGCCAAATCAGGTAGTCATCGACCTCGCCGGACAACATGTCAAGGTAATTATCGGGGACTGCCGATGCGCCAAGCAGATGAAAACTTCAACGTCCACTTCGTATCCATCATGCCTCGGCAGCCAGAGCTAACAAGTGGCAATGTTAATGGAAGACACTTTCATTCGAGGATTCATGGTCTTGGGGAACGCAAAGCAAGACTCCCCAAATGCCATAGTGCGGTATGGAGTGCCAAGTCTTGCAAGGACAAAGAGGCTCTGCGTCAATAAATGACGACCATATGCGCAAGGTATCAAGAGGCTTGAACAGTGGTAACAAAGGATTTGATACTCGATAGACAAAGACTCGAGGCTGACAATGATCATTGTTACGTTTGGTAATGAGAGTAGTAGCAACAACAAAGCCTCGCGTAGTGCAGTCTTATTTGCTGTATTTTTTGTAGATAAAAGTAGCCCTTCCAGTCCTAGTGCTGGACTCAAGCCATCCATCTTTGGACAAACCAAAACAACTCTCTTAGCAATGGAACAACTCTACGTCAAACCGGCGCAAAACGCCTGCTGCGTGGCCGACTTCGACTGCTTCGTCGGGGTCGAGTTCGAGTACATCATCCCATACGTCCCGCGCCGAAGGGAGGACCCGGATCCACAAGACGGTAGGTACGTGGTTATTGAGGACGACGAGGATGAAAACATCATGGGCCCGACAACGAGGGACGACATCCGGCGCCTGTCCCACAGGCACCTCAGAAGTCTCCTCCAGGCCCATGGGTTACCGGTGCTGATTGATGGGGACATGGTGACGGAGTACGAGGACCGGTTCGGATTCTTCGCTGACGAAGAAAGTGAGGAAAACTGGCGCCAGTATTTTAGGGACCAAGCCGCCGCTCAAGGCCTCGACCTATCCCCCGACGAGAATTTGTCGGCACTCGAGCACCGTTTCTGGCACTTGACGATTGACGAAAGCGTCAGGCACGACAAGAGCTACACCGACGCCATCTTCGAGGAGCCGTACAACTACCACTTTGAATACAAGCAGGCCATGACCCTGGGGATGGAGATGTGCAGCCCCGTGCTGCGGGCCTCGGTCGCCGCCGACACCATCTCCTCGGTGCTGCACATCCTCCGCGGCGGCATGCGCATCGTGGTGCCCCGCAGCGCGGGCTTCCACGTGCACCTCTCCAGCGCCATGGGCAACGGCGTCAGTCTGCTGACGGCCAAGAAGATGCTGACGCTGGTCCTGCTGTGCGAGGGCATGCTGTACAAGTTCGCGGCGCCCTGGCGCGTCCAGAACAAGTACAGCCGAAGCATGGTGGCCAAGCTCGCGAGGGTCGCCGACGGTCGCGAGAAGGACGAGCGCGAGCGCAGGGGCACCGCGGATCAAAAACGGCTCGGCGCCCAGAGGGAGGCGCTCTTGGGGCTGATGGGTCAGTACGTGCCGCTCCCCTGGCGCCCGTCCGAGGAGCGCCACAGGTGCCTGGAAACGATCTGGGGGAGCGTCAACCACCTGGAGCTCCGGCTCAGGCCCTGCGGCATCGCGATCAAGCGCAAAGGAAACAAGCCCCAGGGCGTGGGCAACCAGGACTCGCACGACACCGAGTCTGCGGGCTCGGGTGCGGGCGGGGCCAGGCACACGCACGAGGACATCCTCATGACCGGATGCGACGACGGGGACTCGCCCGGGTCCGACGGCCACGACGTTGCCGCGCCGAGATACAACCGTATAGAAGCCGAATGCCCGGTGAACGACCTGGATTCCGACGACAGCCAAGAGGGCGGCAGCGGCGACGACCAACACATCACGTCCGAGGACGAAGGCGACGACGACGGCCTGTACACGGTCGAGATGCGCCAGCTCGAGGGGACCGTAGACCCGGAAACCGTCTGTCAGTGGATGCGGCTGTGCACGGCCCTCTTCAAGATCGCGCTGACGACCAACCGGCGCGACTTCAGGCTCAAGCTGGTCGCCCTGGACCTCGTCCTGGACAGCGCCTACGACAGCGAGCTCGACATGTACACCATGTACACGGGCCCGCTGGACAGGTTCCTGGCGGAGCTCGACCTCGCCGACGCGCACGACTTTTGGCAGGCCAAGATGGAGGCGAACAAGGAGATCAAGCCCCTCTGGGAGACGGCGATGGAGGTGACCCGATTCGAGCGGCCGCTCCGCTGGTGTGAGGGTGCTGGCGCGTCTGGGGACGGGCAAGTGCCCGCTTCGAGCGAAGCTTGACATGACACAGCCAGCACATGCATTCTCATTGTCTATCTCGTTTCGTACCTTGACCAACACACAGGATGAAGTTTGACCAAAGAACCTTTTTACCCCTACTCCCTTGCTTCAAATACTGTAGTTGGCCTTAATTATCATGAAATGTTGCCCGCGAGGAAGTTATCTATGCCTCTCAGCTCTGCTACTATTGCTAACCAAGTACTACTCAGCGTCGTGACTACTCAAATCCTAGCAGCCCTCAATTGCTGTCTAAAGTCGACTGAAAACCACTCTGAGATTGGTGGCTCGGTATGTTTCTGTTACGATCAAGTATCGGGGGGGCCTGTTCCTATGGTAGGGTACAGTGGGTTGAAAGCAATAAAGCAATGCAATGGGTTTTGGTAGGTAAACTGATAGTATGATCGATGGTGTTAACGAAGTTGATTGCTGGTAAGCAATCCTAAAACTAAAGCTATTTACGTAGTAATAAGTGTTTTTATATATCTGTGAAGTTGTTTCGTAGCCTGGCTTTACTATATCTGCTATATATAATATATGATTTTTGGTATATAGCAAGCATATCGTATTCGGGTTACGTATTTTTCCACGTAATTTACTAACGTTGTCGTTTTTCCAGGTGGATTTGTATAGGTATCTACAAATGGTAGTTGCCCCGCATCCATTTTCGTAGCCGTATCCTGGGTTTTGGTCGTAATATTAGGTTTCCTTTCCATTTGGCCAAATCTTTTTGGCTATATAAATAATTGGTGCCTTTTTTTAATTTTTATTTTGAAACGTTTTTTTTTGCTAATTTTTTTTACGCAATATTTAATCGTATCGCAAAATCCAAATCGCGCGGGAAATTTTCCACCGCCCGTCGCGACGATTTGCTTTTTGTTTTTTTTTTTTACCCGTAAAAATGTTTTCCTGTTCGGCTTATAAATCGCAAAAATTCGCCCGTTGCGCGGTATCGCCGAAAATTTTTCGCGTTATACCGAATATATCCGTTTTAATCGTTCGCGCTGCGATATTATAAACGTTTCCCGTAAACAGTTATATAGGCTGGCGGTTTAGCATTCGAAAATAAACGCCGAAATTAAAATTTAAAAATTCCGTTTTTTGGAACGGAAACAAAAATTGGCGGCAAAACGTTAAAAATTTATTTGTTTAAAAAGTCAAAAAAAATATAGTTTAAAAAAATAATGCGCGCGGTACGCCGGGGAATCGACAATTTCGATAAATTGGATCGTATCGAACAAAAAAAAACTAAATAGGAAAAACGCCGACGATCGGCAGAACAACCTCCTAACCTTTTTTTGGATTTTAACGTTTTGGGTCCTAATTTCGTTTGGGATTTTTCTTTCCCT
>JASAOQ010001060.1:10381-28997 GCA_031306065.1 Pseudopyricularia cyperi | reverse complement strand
GGGGGGGGGGGGGGTCGCTCCTTCTTTGGGGCTTTTGAGGGGAGTGGGGTCCAGTGGAGTCCAGCGCACTCCATTGGGGATCGCAGTGGACAGGCACCCCGGCAGCACAGTGCTCAGTGCCCAGTGCCAAGTGACAAGTGCCCACCCCCGCCAAAACCCTGTGCCGAGTGACGAGTGACTCTGGCCATACATACCTTGGTATGCTCGGTATGTAATGTACAACAACAACAATCAAGCAATCATTACTCTGTCGTCTGAAACATTCCTACAGAGTCCTACCTAAACAGAACGGACCTGCAGACTGCATCCATGTCTGTCTGCGTGGCCTATAAAACCAAAACAAACGAACCCCTCAACGATAAGGCCGCGACTCATCATCTGATGTGAGCTGGTTGTCGTTGTTTTTGTTTCGTTTGCATAAAAAAGAAGGCCCGTTCCTCCGCCCACCCGTCCATCCGTCCGTCTGTACTAGACTAGACTAGCTCTTCGGCCCATTTCTTCAACTCGTCCAACCCCCAAAAGCGACCATACATCTTCAGCTTCCAATGTGACGGACAACAAAGGATTGCTATTCAAATGTTTTGCTTGTTTGTGCTGTGCGCGAGACTTCACAAATCCATCCAGGCGGCAGACACTGTGTGATCGATCCTCTTTTAACCCTTTCCACTTCCACGGGCGGCGGCACTTTCAAGATTCCCACCAATTTTTCTTCCACCGGACCTGGACCCCGTGCCGATGTTGGCACATAGATGACAAACCCCAGCACTAGACTAGGCTACTCTAGTCCATACAGCAGACAGTCGACTATTCACGCTTTTCTCTGACCCAACACACCTTGCTCACAGCCCGTTTTCTCACCCTCTTACAGCCGCCTTGGTCACCCGCCATGCCGGACAGCTGATACCATACGGCCAACCAAGTTGCTTGAATGTTGCGTCGGCCCACTGAGGCACGATGCCCATGTTCCAGTTCCCCTCCGGCCTGGTACAAGGCAGTTCGCCCTCTCAGTCTCAGCATGAGCCGGGTATGCCACCGGCCCAGCCGCTCAGCTCCGCTCCGGCACAACAGCTGGCGAGGAAGCTTTCCGAAGAGAGTATACGCACTGAGCTGTGTGAGGGTCCAGTCCCAGACAGCCCGCTCGCACAGTCGCCGCCGAAGCCGGCCGATCAAGCCGCCACCACAACATCGGATCGTGCTGAACTCATCGAGCGCCTGAAGCGCGGCGAGAGTCCTACATGGATTCCACATCGTCGTGTGAGCCACAAACTCGGACGCAGACAACTCTCTTGAATGGCTAGCTAACTGTTGGGCTTTCACCTGCAGCTTGAATCTTTCTACCAGCAAGATGGTCCGCTCTCAACCCCCGAAAACCGCAACCACTCGCGCTCACCTCCCGATCATCACGCGACCTTGTTGCCATCAGCCACGATCACGCGCGAGCCCGATGGCCCACCTGTTGCGGCCACGGATGCTGCGGGACAGAGAGAACAGGGTGGCCTGAAAAAAGAGAGACCGAGGTCGGCCCTCCACAGTGGCGACTTCACCGAAAACGATAGCAGACCAGCAGAGAGTCGCGGTCAAAAGGTAGGACTGTTTCGGGAGCGGGAGCAGTCTTTACAGTCTAGTTGGAAAGCCCGCTGGATTGCGGAGCCTACACCACAGCAAAACAGGACGGCAACGTCGCCGCCGCGCTCGGTTGCGATCGACATCGGAACTCGGACGCCGCTGCCCAAATCCTCAGATCCGTACAGCCCGACGCGTGAGCCTTTCACGAGTCGCGGGTCGGGACTCAGCACTTCGTCCTCTTCTTTTTCCTCGGCTTTCGCCTATAGGCAGCCCACAAGCCCTCTCGTCCAGTCCGAGAGCAACGAGGACCTAGATTTACGGCTGCCACTGAGCAGTATCGATTTGGGTCCCAGTAGAAACTCCCGCCGTCACACTCTGTCGGCCCGTGATTACCCGTCGCTATGCGTGCAGCAACATTCGTCTAGTTCCCGCCGCGCACCCACCTTGCCATACCAGGCGCATCAGCCGCGCCGGTCTTTGGCATCAACGCCGAGCTGGCTGGCGAATGCGCCCGCCGACACGCCGCCACTGTCTCCCGGTAGCCTTTTGCGCTCTCGGCAGCTCTCGTTTGGCTCCGATGCCTCGCCTCTACAGCACGCATCGATGGTGGGGTCCTACGAAGAGAGCATTTTACGCGGACGCATGTCCACGAACCCCTCAAAGCCTCTTGATTTTGTGGCGCAGATAGGCGTGCTCGGCATCGGCGCATGCAGACCAAGCCTTCGTTGCCCTCCTCATGTAACATTGCCCTTTTCTGCCGTGTTTTATAGCTACTCCAATGCTTCTCATGGCCGGTCTGCCGCCGAGGACGGCCCGAGCCCGTACGTTGGCATGATTGATCTCGAAAACGGACTCAAGGATCAGAATAGCGACGATCGCGCCAAACGCAAGGCGCAGTCCCGCAGTCTGGCCCTACGTTCCAAACAGGAGGCATCCGAGGATGTCAGTATGGTCGGAAACTCTTGCGAGGACACGGCCGAGGCCGGGCCGTCGGATGAAAATAGCCCAGAAACTCACAAATCTGCAAAGTCGAAGCGTCAACCGTCCTCATCGAGGGCACCTCCAGGAGGCTCATACAGAATTCCCAAGAAGGGCCAGCTGCAGATCATTATCAAGAATCAAAACAAAACAGCGGTGAAGCTGTTTCTGGTCCCGTACGACTTGGATGGCATGGGACCCGGAACCAAGACATTTATAAGGCAACGCATCTTCTCCAAGGCCAACGCTGATGCAGCTTCCACTGCGGGCTCTGGAACAGTTGGCAATTCCAATACCACAACCCAGGGCTTACAGCAACCATTGGCGGCCGCGCGCCCCATTCTCCGCTATCTCGTTCACTTGCACATATGCTGTCCCTCCAAGGGGCGCTACTTTCTGTACAAAAGCGTGCGGGTAGTTTTCGCAAACCGCGTGCCTGACGGCCAGAAGAAGCTGCAAAGCGAGGTCACACTACCCGAGCCGCGATTCAGCGCATACAAGCCTGTCAGGGTCATGCAGTCAAGCAACCTGATGACGACGCAGACAAGCGGACCAGGGGCACTTTTGGCACTTGAACAGGCGCACAGACGAAGAAGTGCCGGGCATACGTTTGGAGGTGGCCCCGTCCTCGATGCTCTCTTGGACGGCGTATCGCAGCCTCTGGCGGTTCCCGGTGGCACGGCTGTTGCCCACAACCTGCCAGTCGAGCTTAGTGTCTTGCCCCCCGCGACGAGGAGACTCGAAATTATCACCAGCGAAGGCGCGGACCCGTCCTCGCATGGGCCGACGGACTCGTTGATGTCCCAGGAGAGCATCTCAGTGTCACCTGGCGTCATTGGGGACAGAGTCTTCGCATGCAACGACCGGACTACCGCGGATGTCTACCAGGGCACCCAGACTCAGTATAACAAGCTGAGCAAGGGCGATGTGGGCTACGGCGGGAATGCTTTCCTCTTGCAGGATGCCCACGGCCAGTTGATTGCCCGTGTGCCTGCCGAGGGGCTTTTGTCGCAACGACTTCGGTCGCTTGGTGTCCAGGAGGAAGACGTGCAGGCTGGCGAGAGGGGTGTGCAGTAGGATTCGTCCCTACGGCCCGCCCGCTTGTGTCTGTTGATGAGATTGGAGGACAGGCGTCGAAATAGCTCATACAATGCAAGCATTCTCGCTTGTGAATATTGGGTAGTTAGTGCAAGAGACCACCAAGTTTCCGCATCCAATCCATTTGTGCGTAGTTTATGTGGGACAAAGTCAAGAAAACCTCACCGACAGTATGGCAAAATCGGAAATGAATCCAACGTAACGCATTATATATGATGTCCCGATGCCCTACATATAGGTAGCTACCTGATCCAGACAACCTATTAGTGTTCTGGGAAAGACATATACAGAGATATACACTAGTCTTGTACAAATGATACACAGCATCTAGAAAATACAGTGAAAATCAGGGCCCGTCGAAAATGTATGTCCTGACCCATCACGGCGGAAGCAGTGCCTTGGCTGTACTTGGTCACGTTCCCACGACGTTGGCGGATTCAGGACCGACCATCGCCTCCGTTTCTGGCTTGGCCGGAGTATCTTCCGACAACAGCGGGTCCAGAATGGCGGCCTGCTCAAGGTCCGAGGCCGAGGGTTCCTGCTTGTTGAACTCTTCCTTCTTCTTCTGCCAGAGGTCTACGCTCGCCTTGCCGGCCTCGCCCGTGAGGATGGCGGCCTCACGCCTGAGCGGCAGGGGCCGGTATGTGCTGATGGCCGCGATCACCTGGGGGCACTTCTTCCGGATGTACTCAAGCTTCTCCTCGGCCGGTCGGTACCAGGGCCCGAGGTTGATGAGCTCCCTGTAGTGGCGCCCAAGCTCGAGGATGGTGAACGACGTCGGGCGGCGGTAGTAGCGAGTGGAGCCCATGCGGCGGATCTCGCTCGGCAGTATTTTCGAGAACATGCGTACACTCGACGTCGCCTTCTGCGCGGCCCAGCCCTTCCATTGCGGCATCAACACCTGCTCGCAAAGTAGGAAGGCATGGTGCAGCTCGCCCATGCGCGCCAGGCCCTGAATGTAGTGGTTCCAGTTGGGGCCCGTCAGCTCGAAGCCCGCGGCACGGACCTTATTGAAGAAGGCTATCATGGCCCGGGAGTCGCCTTTGGCCTCGAACACGCGCTGCATCGTCTTGAGTGCGTCGGATAGCACGTACTTGTACTCCATGACGATCTTCGAGTCGTCGAAATTGTACCTCTTTGTCCTTGGTGCTGCTCTCGAGTGGGGGAGGACTGGCCTGATTGGACGGCCAGCCGCGCGCGCCATGCTGAAGAGGGCCTCCCATATGGCCATGATCTCGTCAAAGCTGCGCTGGAATGATTCGTAATTTAGGATGGATGTGAGTACACGGATGTCGTCCCGCCGTACGCTGCCGACGACGCCCTTCTTATCCATTTCTTTGTGGTAGATTTTCAGGAGATTATCAGCGACCGCCTTGTTCGGCCTTGTGACCACGGAGTAAAAGAGCAAAGATGCGAAGAGTTCGAGTGGAGGCTCGCTACGAGTGGGAACCGATGCAGATTGGCCAAACTGTCGTCGAGGATTCTGCTCCTGCAAGTATTCCTTGAAAATCTTAAGCGATTGGCGAAAGTTTGCGTCTGGCGGACTCTCTATGGATTGGCCAAAGTTGGCGTCTGGGAGACTCTCTTTTTGGGACATGGCGATTCCCTGGTCAACCTTCATTCGTGCCAGGACTTTGTAGATCGGGGTCTTCGAGCTCGACGACGTCCGAACTCCAGCCTCCGCCATTAGCTGTTCAACTTGGTCAACCCTCGCCGTCTCACCGGTGTAGAGAAAGCCGGCCATGAGCACGAGGTAGTGTCTTGCCGTTGGCTCGAAAAAGGCATTGACCAGTCCGTTCTTGAGTAGTTCGAATGCGTGCATTGTTTGCCCGGTGTATACCAAGGCTATCATGAGGTAGTAGTAGGTATTGGAGTCATACTCGACACCCAGATCTGCCATAAGGTTGAGAGTCCGGTGAACGGATACTAGATCGCGTTTATCTGCGTAATGGTAGATGAGCTTGTTCCACAGTAATCGGGCTCCAGCGCGATGGTCGGTAGTCTTTGCTGCCATGGTCTCGCGACGACAGATGTTTACCGCCTGATCAAACTCATCATTGAGGCAGAGGCCATCGATCATGCCCTCCTTGCTCCGCGGTGATAACTCAACTCCACGGCTGGTAGCCATGTCATAAAGGTCTTGGACGGTTTGCACATCGCCTCTCCGGCCCACAATTCTTGCCATGATAGTGAAGGTGGTCTCGTTGGGCTCCACCACCTCGCACAGCTCTTCAAAGATTTCAAAAGCAATTTCAAGGTCAAGATGGTGGGTGGTCAACAGTAGGTTCCAGTGGTTGATGTTGGGCTTCCTCTGGTAACGCGACTCCATGTGCTCAAATACATCGTGCACCTCCCTCAAGTCCTTTCGGTTTCTGTGCAGCACGATCTCGTCATACGTGGCATGCCACAGTGAGTCGGGATACACCCTAGCAAGTTCTTGATAGGTTTTCTCGAAAGCGTCAAGATCGCGCAATTCGGAGTACAGCCTGAGACAGCTCTTGTAGCCGCTAACAGGGATTCGCGGGTGACTCTTAAGCCAGTCCTCCATGGCGAAGTTCAACTTCTGCACGTCCTTCTGCGGCAGAAAGACTTCATTGATCAACAGGTTGAGCACATGGATATCTGGTTGTGCATGCGGTTGCGAACGATATTCGAGGTAGACGAATGTAGCCAATGCTAATTGCTGTCTCTCCACGGATATTCTGATGAAATCCTCGAAAAGCTCAGGGTGGCATGTTTCCATGACGATGCGCAGCGCATCCCGGGGGTTGACCTGCCCAATCACCCATGAGAGAGTCTGGTGCAAGAACGACGTCAGACACTCTTTTTGCGCCGCGTCAATGCTTTCAGTGGAGACGTATTTATAAAGGTCGAGAATCTTGTCCTTGAACCCGACAAGGGAGACCATATAATCGGCATCGGTCGGTTGAATACACGGAAACGCCGAACCACCTCGACTGATCCCCCCGTAATCTTGTTCCTCAATGTGACTGTGGCTATTTTTGTGGCTGTCGATAAATTGTTGCCACAAGTTGGCCAAACGTGGCCAGTCCGCGGCTTTTATGACCTCGGTCGCTGGGAATCCAAACCCAACTGCTTTTCTGCCCTTATTGATCCAGGATTCGTATAGACTTAGCCCTGCAGCGGGATCGTGCATAGAATAAAATGCTTTGATCGCAGCCTCGACATGGTCTCCTGTGACAATGGCGGTCTTGGGCTTCTTGGTTGATCCGACATTAATCCGAGGGAAGAGCTGGGTGATTCTCCAGTTGTCGGAAAGTCTTCGGGATTGCGATAGCATCAACATCAGCCCTGGTGCACGCTTCTGTTGTTCCTCGGCTGAGAGACTTTCAAATTCCGTCCAAAGATGATCGAGATGATCATGATCGACCTCCCGGACCGGCACGGTCTTGGGCGTCTTTAAATATGCAGTCGACCGAAGGTCTGCGTCCAAAGCAGCAGGTAGGACGCCTAATTTTTGCTTGTTCTCGATTGCTTCCAGAAAACTAGATTTCTCCAATGCTTCGGGGGGAGCAATACCCTGGAGGACCAATCCCATTGTACTTATCGGATCAACTGATATTAATGGCTCGGGGCTGGACTTTTTTCTCTTCTTTTTCTTTGCCCTAGTAGCCGATTTTGACAACCATTTCTGGTAGTCGGCATCGTCGCCTGCCAACGCTCGTTTTATCATATCAGTCAGATCCGTCGCCTGATCTTTCTGCTGATTGTCTGTAATAGACGAGGCGTGGCTCGACAGAGGCTCGCCCTGTCCTTCCACGTCGGACTCTTTGGGGGATATGGGCAAATCGTCCGGCACTTTCTTGCTCGCGTGGTCTGAGTAGGCTCTGGAGTCCAGTCTCCCCGGTGCAAAGGGGCGCTTGATGCGCTCCGAAATTTCCCATACCCCCGGGGTAGGACCAGGGGCAAGCCGGGGCAGAAGGCCTCGGGCACTCTGCGGATAGAGAAAGTCAAAGGGTATGACGGAAGCCATCGCCGGGCCCCCTGACCTGCCGGCTCCAGCATCGGAGAGACTGGTCGTGTGGCTCGACCGGGGCAGCTGGCTGTCACGGTGAAGGTCGAGGTCGGCAGCGGCGTGGCGCCAGAAGGATGGGTGCAGCTGGCGGGTGGTGCGAACTGTCATGAGTGCTTTGTGGAGGTTGCCGGGCTCCAGGACAGCCGCGGACCGCTCAATGGCGTGCATGAGCGAGAACGATGCGGCGGCGGAAAAGTTTCTCGTGGTTCTATAATATCATGGTGGTGAAAACATCCCACTGATGATGAGGTTGGAAATCGACGGCCGATGGAACGGCCAGTCAACTATGGTAATTCTGAAAGGACGATGCTCGGAAGGGCTGGTTGGTGCGCTTGTTGACGACAGGTTGCGTATCAGGCTAGTGTCATTGCAGCTGCGGCAATTTGTTGTCGAGATCTGCTTGGGCTCGTGTCGTGGAGTGGGCGTGTTCGCGAGGGATGACAAGGCTGCAGTAAAAAAAATGTTTTGGGCGAGGCTGCTAGCTTGAGGTACCTAAGGTAGGTAGGTAGCTACCTGGTAGGTAAAGGTATCCCTTGTTCAAAAATCCAAGCCTTGTTTCTCGGCAGACGCGCGCCTAAACGTGTACGTACATAGGACGGGTCAATTACGTAATGTACTTGGTAACGCATGCACGTCCACATGCTCACGACAATTACGTTAATTATGTCGTAGAACAACAAGGAAACCAACGGCTTTGGGGTTCGCTCGATCTGTTGAAAAACTCAGAGGCCGACGGCTCCATCCGCCATCAGCCCATTGGTCGATTCGTCCTTTGACAATGACGCGCCGCGCTGAGTAGACAGACCAGGAATGAGTTCCGGATACCACATCCATGCCTTATCCGCGAGATTAGGTCGCGATAACGGTCAAGAGGGGCAATTCAGGAGTTTACCCCACACAATTTGGGCGCATATCGGCCTCGTCAGATATCATATCGTCACTCTTCACCTCATCAACAAACTCATCTCGGGGAGCTTCTTCAGAGCATCAGATCGGCCGACTCGAGAACTCTTTGCGGCCGAAGATTGAGGCTCCCTCATATCGGTGCTTCGTCGCATACCCTGCTCCAACCTCAGTCGACCGACGCGCCGGGGCCTCGGCCGACTCCATCTATTTACTACCCCCGACCTCGGGCGTCAGGTGTCTGACACGTCGCCGTGCGCGTCCATCGTCCGCAAGCCAGCCGACTGCCCATCATGGACATTACAAACTTCATCATCTCCTCAAGGGAACAGGCAATGTTGGAAGGTGGCTACTCGGCGTACCGAAGCCAGCTGGCCGGCCGTCTGCGCAACTCTCGGAAGAAGCTCAACATTGCGACCAAGAGCCGCGCCAAGTACCATGCTCAGTCTCAGCTTACCCCCGAGGCGCTGAAAGAGAACAAGGAGTACGGGCAGCAATAGTCCACTAGTTCTCCTTGCCACGACTTGGCTCCAGGGAAGCTAATCCGGATCGTCGCACTAGGTACCTTCACCTGCACATAATGACCGCTGAACGAGCCTGGGCCCATGCAATGACCATGAAGTCCTCGCATGCAGCCGACAACAAGGGAATCACGGGCAATACCCGTGCGCACATGGTTTCGCGTCTACACAAAGCCGCTAGGACTGCTGAGCAGCTGGCCGACGTATTGGCGGGGGAGGGCAGTGGCGCGAATCAAGCCGATGTCCTGGAGGCACGTGCATATGCTGCACTACTCAGGGGTGCCGAGCAGCTCGAGAAGCACAGCTGGGAGTCGTGTCTGCGGAGCTACTCGACCGCGCGCATCATCTACAGCGCCCTGTCATCGGAAAGCAAGAAGGACACATTCAAGGACCTCCTGTCAGAAACTATTGACCCATCTATCCGCTATGCCGCCTACCAGCTCAAGTCGCCAAGGTCCCTGCCTATCCCGACTATCGCCCGAAAGGCCTTCCCAAGGGACAACGACGACCTGGTCTCCAGCCTACAAGCGATTGATCCTGTAGCCTTGGACGATGAGGCGGGCGATGCCAAGCCCGGTGGCGGCTCCCCGACCACCATCACCTTTAGATCCCGTGAGGTCCGCATTGAAGATGCCGCTATAGCAACCGCTTGGCTTGCACTTCAAGCTGCGAAAACCACGCTGGCCGATAAGCTCTCGTCTGGGGACCTGTCGCCCAGGGAAATGGCCGCCGCCTACGACGACGTTCTCGCCGCAAGTCAGGATTCCGTCGACGCCACCAAGCAGGCTATCGATGAGTTGAAGGCCGACGGTGTGCCCCAGGGTGACTCTCGCATGCAGGGCCTCGCTGTCACCAGGACAGCTGTTCACTATGAGATGATCAGCTGGAGGATTGGCAGAAACCGCGTTCTATCGGGTGAGAGAGATGGCGCATTGGTACAGAAGCACTTTCACTCGAACAAGAGGAGAAAGACGAACGAAGCCCAGGTTGTAGAGCCCGAGCGGCTGAAACCTGAGCCCCTTGGTCGTCAACTCGGCAGGTTAAAGGAAAAGACGGTGCTTTACGACGGCATACTGCAGAGTCTTGAGTCTATCAAAGAGTTGCCCGGTGTAGCTGCTGATGGCGACTTGTCTGCACGTCTGAACGCCACATCGAACTACTTTGAAGCTCTCAAGTGAGCATCCCAGAAAGACCTTTGAACTCTCCCAAGATTCGCATACTTACACACAAATCTTTCTTCCAGGTGTTTGGCTATCGGACGGTCCCACGCCATCGTGGGGAAGTTGGTAAACTCTCTGGCTCTAATCAAGTATGCTGCTGAAAAGGCCCAAGCGGCTGCTTCGGTTCTTGGAAAGAGCTCACCGGCAACAGGAGGCCCGTCCCTGCGAAATCTCGACATCATTCCAGAGGACGCTCACTTCCTCAGCGAACTTCTCAACGGCGAGGTGCAGCGATACCGAGCCTTGGTCGACATTGAGAACATGCGAAAGGAGGGCAAGATTCCGTCAGCGGACGATCCGCTGCAGCCATTAGCGGACAAGCTGTCACGCTACCCCGCTCGCGACGTAGACCTTCAGAACATAGTGGCATATCCTCCAACGCTGGGACTTATTCCAATGAAACCCATCTTCCTAGATCTCGCCTTCAACTATATCGAGTATCCCGGCGATGCGAAGAAGCTGGCAGGCAACGCTAGCGAGAAATCAGCCGAGGCTGCTTCGCAGCCGGAGCAAAAACCCCAGAAGAAGGGGTGGTTTGGTTTTGGACGGTGACAAGACATTTGATCACAGCCATGGATGCAGTTGGCGGGTGTGTAGAGGGCGGAAGGGGGGATGTGCAGATTCGGCGACTATTTGGCGATGTCCTAGTGGAGCACCGCGACAACTTGTCGTGCTCCCTTTTATGAGAGGCAGTGTCGAGTCCAAGTCTGGCCTCTGTAATAAAAAAAAACCCCCAGCTGATTACGTGCCGATACAAGAGGTTCCCCATCGAGACTTGCAGTCCCCTGGACCATGGGCAAGAGAGTGGAATGGTGACTGCAACTGCGAGATTCCATAGATGGCGATTACTGACAACATTCTGTCCACAAACGAATGCGTCTACCCGACAAACTGGGCCCATTCAAGAGTTGGGTTAACTAGCGACTTCCCATCAGCCTTTGGTGTTTCACTACAATTTGATAGGCACGAGGCCATCGACAGAGTCGCGGAACCCCATACCATACGAATAATGACAAGGTGCCAGCCCCTTATCATCCGCTGCACACGACAGTGCCTTTGAATGTCCATCCGACTGCCCGGAGCTAACGACATCAGCCCCCTGAGCACAATAATCACAAGACCGAGGGCACCACCATTCGCAGCACGTCTCATGAACAAATTGTGAGTGGGGAATTTCTTTTGATGACCTCCCCGGATGAAGTTGCTCAGCCTTTTATATACACACAAGCAACCAGCTTGCAACCCAGCCCCTTCCTCCAGGACGGCAAACCAAAAGGCCATCCTTTTTTTTCTGTTCTCTGCGGCGCGGGAAACCCAGCGATGCCATGTGGACCAAGATTCTCGTTTCTCGAAAACGCCACCACCCGCCTAATTAATTAGACCTAAATTTTTGACACAGATACCAGCGGTATACCTGGCTGAGCCGCCCACCAGCCCGTTAAAAAGTGATACAAATATGAGTACAAGAATAAGTACAAAAAAAAAGAGCTCTAAGGGAATATGTAAAACAAGACGCTTCTTCCTACTCAGACATAACAATCGAAACCAAGAGGGGGGGATAAGGGCGGTCTCGTGATAGGAGTTGTGTAATGAGATGTGTTGATTCGGACCATTGTGACAGCGTGGGCCATTTAAGGCTTGCTCTCGTCCTTCTTCTCGCCTTCGGTAGAGTTGGGCTCCTCGGTCTTGTTGGCGTCGGCCTCACGGGCCTTGTGCATCTTGTCGAAGAGGTTCAAGCTGGCGTTCTGAAGCTCATCCGTCTTCTCCTTGAGCTCGGCGGCAGTGGCGGTGCCCTCGCCAGACTGGTTCTGTGAGACAAACTCACGAAGCGAGGCAATCTTCTCACGGAGAGTGTCAACCTCGGCCTTGTCAAGCTTGTCCGAGTGGTCGTTGAGAGCCTTCTCGGTGTCGTTCAGAACACTGTCGGCCTTGTTGGCAGCCTCAATGGTGGACTTGCGCTCCTTGTCCTGCTCAGCGTACTTCTCCGAGTCCTCAACCATCTGCTGAATCTCGCTGTCGGAGAGACCGGATCCAGAAGCAATGGTGATGGACTGATCCTTGTTGGTGGACTTGTCCTTGGCGTGGACGTGGACAATCGAGTCGGCGTCAATGTCGAAAGTGACCTCGATCTGGGGAACACCACGGTGGGCAGGGGGAATGCCAACAAGCTGGAAGTTGCCGAGGAGCTTGTTGTCCTTGACGAGCTCACGCTCGCCCTGGAAGACCTTGATCTCGACGGCGGTCTGGAAGTCAGCCGCGGTGGAGAAGACCTGCGACTTCTTGGTAGGAATAGTGGTGTTGCGGTTGATCAGACGAGTGAAGACGCCGCCCAACGTCTCGATACCAAGGGACAGAGGAGTGACATCGAGCAGGAGCAAATCCTTGACCTCGCCAGAGAGAACGGCACCCTGGACAGCAGCACCCATGGCAACAGCCTCATCGGGGTTGACAGACTTGGCGGGGTCACGACCGAAGATACCCTTGACGGACTCGGCAACCTTGGGCATACGGGTCATGCCACCGACAAGGATAACCTCCTGGATGTCCTTGGCCTGCAGGCCGGCATCCTTGAGAGCCTTGCGGACGGGCTCGATGGTGCGGGTGATGAGCGGGTCCATCATCTTCTCGAGCTGGGCACGGGTCATCTTCATGTTGATGTGCTTAGGGCCAGAGGCATCGGCGGTGATGAAAGGCAGGTTGATGTCGGTGGAGAGCGAAGACGAAAGCTCAATCTTGGCCTTCTCGGCAGCCTCACGAATACGCTGGACAGCCATGCGGTCACCGGACAGGTCGAGACCCGACTCCTTCTTGAACTCGGAGGTAATGTGGCGAACAAGGTGGATGTCGAAGTCCTCGCCACCAAGGTGCGTGTCGCCGTTGGTAGACTTGACCTCGAAGACACCGTTTTGGATCTCGAGAACCGAGATATCGAAAGTGCCACCGCCAAGATCGTAGACGGCGACGACGCGGTCAGCCTCCTTCTCCAGGCCGTAGGCCAGGGCAGCAGCAGTAGGCTCGTTAACGACACGGAGGACGTTCAGGCCAGCAATCTGACCGGCGTCCTTGGTAGCCTGACGCTGAGAGTCGTTGAAGTATGCGGGAACAGTGACGACAGCATTCTTTACATTCTTGCTCAGGTAGGCCTCTGCGGTCTCCTTCATCTTGCCCAGCACGAACCCACCAATCTGCGACGGCGAGTACTTCTGGCCGCGGGCCTCAACCCAGGCATCGCCGTTGCTGTGCTGGACAATTTTGTAGGGAACCTCCTTGAGATCACGCTGGACCTCGGCATCCTTGAACTTGCGGCCGATGAGGCGCTTGGTGGCAAACAGGGTGTTTTCGGGGTTGACGACAGCCTGGCGCTTGGCAGCGACACCGACTAACCTCTCGCCGTCGGCTGTGAAGGCAACGACTGAAGGGGTTGTGCGAGCACCTATGAACGACCAAGATGTTGTTAGTTGTTGCTGAACTGAGGATGACTAGCGCGGTGCGCAAACATGTTCTTACCCTCTGAGTTCTCGATGATCTTGGGGGTCTTGCCCTCCATGATGGCGACAGCAGAGTTTGTGGTTCCGAGATCGATACCAATTACGGCACCCTTGACCTTCTCATCGGTCGACTCATACCTGGCAAAGGCAGGAGTGAAGGGCTTTGCCCTCATGAAGCCCGTTGCCCTCGGGGTTGCCCTGGGAAGCTGTCGCGAGACGAAGCGTTAGTGCTTGAGTAAAATTTGCGCAGGGTCGAGGCGGGCGTGTTGGCAGACTTACAGCTCTGGAAAGTCGCGACGCGAGCATTGTGATGTGTGTGAGGAGGTTGTGGTATTAAGTACAGAAAAAGAAGGATATGAAGACAAAGAAAGCTGATGTTTTGTTACACGCAGATGAAAGAAGGGACTCGTGATATTTTAGCTGTCGTGATGGAAAGACAGGATGATGCTGATGATGTGTTGAAGAAAAAGAAGGGAGGCGGAAAAAAAGCTTTGCGCAAAAATATAGCTGTACGTACCGTCATGGAAGCTCAGGGAATTGCCTGTGGGGCGCTGGAGCTTTCGCGGATAAGTCGGGTGGGGCCGTAGAGAAAATTCTTTGCAGTCTTCACGTGACCCGCTCAGGGAGGAGGAAAGGGGGTGGGTGCACTGATCATGCCGGCGATGATTGCCTTTGCGTGCAGCAGCTGCTGGCTGGTGATCCAATATTGTGCGCCCGTCTACTCTGTCAGTATCGTTACAGCAAGCAAAGAATGTGAACAATGATGCCCGATGAACTTCCTCAAGTTGTACATACTACACACGCTGTAAACTTTTGTCCCACCTTTGCCCTCAGGTTTCTCCACACACGGCATCCAAAAACTGCCGAGTACCAGCCTGGGCATCCCTATGGGCGTGCAGACAGGCAGGCAGACGGGCTATAATGGCCACTCTGTACTTACTATATACCTACATAAAGTACATACGAAAGACTCGGAAAGTTAAAATGCTTAACGTTAAAACGAGTACTCATACTCCATTGTTGGTGGACTGATGTATTGACCTTCATCTCAACCTCGCTCCGGATCTTGCAGCTATTAATTAGTAAGATACTTGTCCGTACTGTAACCGCAAATCTTTGGCTTCGCGAATTCTGTTAAAACATTATGTATACCTCTCCCTGCCCTGGCATTCTGTCATTCCTAGCTAAAGTTAGGCAGGCACCTTAACCATACACTTCGTATACATTCTCATTCTTACAGTAATCAAATGCAAAGCAACAAGGTACATGAGCACATGCAAAGCCATACGAGCCAATCCCTTCCCTCGCAGTAATACTGTGATTACGTCGTATTGCGCCGTCCCAGCAGCCTGGCCAAGGCCCGCTCCCCACGTCACCAATCACCTACCGACGCCCGCTAAATCAATCACCACCAAGCCTCATCTCGTCTCGACAAGAACAATCAACCTCCATACCTCACTCCTATACCCAGTGATCGACTGCTGTCGTTGCCTTTCAGCACATGATTTGCGCACAGCTGCATCAAGGACATCTCCAGCGGACGACTCCCGATCGAACCCTTGACCAAGTACGCCTTCGCCCGAGTTGCACGTACGAAATAAAATTCCGGCATCCCACTGGGAAACACCCTCTGTTTGGCCGCCGCCACTGAGCATGGCCGTGACCGAGAGTACCCCGTACGTCTATTAGTTTGCTTGCACATCATATCCAAGCGAATTCCCGTCCTGTCTGGTCTTGTATATATCCATACTAACCTGTCCCTCTCGCGCAACAGACTATGTGCGACGGAGGCCCTCATCTCGAAACGAAAGCGACGCCACTACCGCACTTCGGTCGTTCCCATGTGCGATCCCTCATATTGGCAGCATGATCCACCGAATTTCTTTCACTGACTTGAAGCGACCATAACAGACACTGGCAGCTCCGATCGCTGATTGGCAGCGGCTGTGATGGAGTCGTCTATTTCGCCACGGGCACCGGCAATCTACACCTCCAGAGGCTTAACACCAAGACCCTCGAAACCGAAACAATACACCTCTTGTCCTTCTCACCCCGCTGTCTGGTGACGCGAAATGGATGGGTCTGCTGCGGAGGAGAGACGGGCGAGTTTGTTGCAGTACAGGTTGAACCACCAGCTGCAGATCGCAATGGCTCCCCGCCCGACACAAACGTGCCCCGACTCCATTTTGGGATGAGCCGATCCGATGCCACGATGCCACCCTTGTCACAATCATCCCGCATTCCCGCGCCAATGCCCCGAAGCAAAGTTTACGGCAAGGAGCGCGTCAACTGCATAACGTTGTGGTTCCCGTCAACCTACATCGAGCCACACCAAACTGCATACAAGTCGCCGGTTGCTGTCCTGGCCAATAATGACAAGCACGTCACAATGGTCGAGCTTCAAACAATGGAGCCACTGGAAACACTACAATACCCAGATTGTGTGAATCGAGCGCTTCTCTCTCCGGACGGCCAACTGCTTGTTGCAGTCGGCGATGATCCGTACCTATACGTGCATGAGCGTGTTGCTCCATGGGACAGCATCCCGGACGACGATACAATCATGCAAAACTCGAGCAGCTGCTCTTGGAGGCAAATCCGGAAGGTTCATCTTAAGAGCCAGCGGAAGCGCGACCCATCGGACCAGCGCGGAAGTTTTGCGGCTTGTTTTTCCAATACTGGCTCGTATTTGGCAGTGGGGACCCAATATGGCGTCATATCCATTTTTGAGACATCTGCCTTGTTGACACAAGACGAGGATGCTCTTCGAGCCTACTTCCCCTCGTCGAGGCCAGCCGCCGAAAACGCTACTTCTTCAGACCCGCTTTCGGCTTTGGGTGCTGTACGGGAGATGGCATTTTCACCCGGTCCTTATGACATTTTGGCGTGGTCCGAAGATCGTGGTCGTGCAGGCGTCGCAGACTTGCGATCCGGATTTGCTACACGGCAAATTCTATACCTTGATGGCGAAGACAAGGCAACGGAGCACCTTGATGTCGCTGACAAGAGCGCCATTGATCCTAGACTTTTGGATTGCAACTCACGACCTGGCACGCTAGCCGGGGATCTTCTCCGAACGTTTCATCTTTCCTCGGCTTCCGGAAATGGGCGCCTGCGGGCTGACGACAGTTTTCAGCATCCATTGACGGGAGAAGAAACACAGGTCTTGGACGCTCTCCAAGAGCACAGAAGACGTAGAGAGCAACGGGCGGCTGCTGCTCGTGAACTCATGAGGCACCAGTGGCCTTCGATTCCTGGAACGGGCCAAGCGTCAACGAGAACAGATGCAAGTGATAGCAACTCCAGCACAACACCAACTGCAGGCGCTGGGTTTAGGGGTACGCTGCGCCGGCCTCCTTCCCAGACGAGACAAGGTTTGAGAGACGACTCTGGCTTGGAACGCCGCGATGCTTCTGGCGGATCCAGCGTCAGTGAAGGCAACAGTTCCGGTGTGGATCAGCCGAGACCAGCACAAACGACTGTGAACGCCAGCCCGAGGATCCAGACCCTAATCCGCGAGGAGGAGAGGAGAAACGCACTGGAGGAGGAACGTGCACGGCAAAGACAGGCGCAGGAATCGCGGACGACACGCACTGAGCCCGCCTGGCAGACACGGAGAGAACTACAAGAGGCACGGAGGTCAAGAATTGAGGATCTCGCGCGGCGAACACGGGAATTCGAGGGTACCACCAGAGACACCATACAGCGATTCCGTGATGTGGATGCGCCAGCGGCACGAAATGATGAGCACCTCAGTGATCCTGCGCGGGAGCGCGTTAATTTGTACGGAGAGATTGCTCAGCGATCTCTCCGCGGAGGAGACGAAGAGTCGCCATCCTCGACCGCAGCCACAGAGCGCTATTGGAGGGAACGTTACAGAGCTAGCGTGGGGATGGCAGGCCCCAACGCCACTCCCGCCGACTCCAGCTCCACGGCTGCCAGAGTTTCGACGGCACAGCCTGAACTGACCCGAGAGCCGGAGCGAATTGCCGGGCTAGCCGTACCAATGTCTATATCATCACGCCGGCCAACCAGCACAGCCCGCACAACCACCGCGCCTGAAGGTGCGGCCAGTGGCACGAGGATAAGCAGCTGGACAGAGCTTGGAGCTCTCTACGGGGCTATATCCAACATTGCATCTGCATCCAGCCACAACCTGGATGGAAGCGACAACCCTGGTTCTTCGGGTGAGGCACAGACAGCATCTCGGCCATCAGCCACCGGCGCCTACACGAGTGCAGCGCTGCGGGATCACGAGGCGGCATGGTTCTCGCTGTTGAGGCAGGTTGGGATGCACACAAACAGAACAACGAGGACTGCGGGCGACGAGACAGCCGGTCTAGCCTGGAGTGATGACGGATCTACCTTGTAAGTGAATGAGAATCCTGAATTCCCATCTGCCATGTCCTCGCTATAATGGACGCTAAAACAACTATGGTGCAGATATGTTGGTGCCGTAGATGGCATCTACGAGTTTCATGTGGACGTACAGTCGCGTAAGCTCAACCCTAGTGTCCAGCTGCGTTGAATCTATCAACTGCGGTGTCTTCTGTGTCGGGCATTCAGTTTTTCGTTCTTCCTCTTGGGCTTTCTTTCCGTCTCTTTTTTTCTTTCAACTGCTTTCTAACGTAGCGATCTGGGTTCTTGGGGCATCTTGCTATGTACAAGGCTTAACTCTGTTTTCAATGTTTCGGTGGTATTTATACCCATAAAGCATCAGTTTGTTGTATCATGTTTGCATGCATTGGTTTGTTTCAGTCTGGGATGATATCTATCTGAATAAAAGTATCCGGCTGGGCTGCGGCG
>JASAOQ010001050.1:0-14380 GCA_031306065.1 Pseudopyricularia cyperi | reverse complement strand
GAAAGAACCCTTTGACAACGCAGCAGCAAGATACCCCACTTGACTAGCACCATCCTAGAGTGGGGGTGGGGTGGGGTGGGGTGGAGTAGGCGGTGGCTTCGTCTGGTTGGCTTACTGACCGCCAGAATTTTGCCAATCGTACCAATCCATCCCCACGTCGGCAACCTCAACACCAAGGGAAGCCATCTTGAGGCCTCTTGAGCAGAGTCACGTCGCGACAAGTCAACCTTGACCAGATCAGAACAAGCCAGACCACACCAGACTAGGCTCCATTCTCGATCGTGGATCTGGCGGTGTCACGACACGTCAGAATTTTGTGCCCCACCCACCTTCCAAGGACGAAAGGGGTATCTCACCATCGTCGATACAACCACCTCTGGAAAACGCCATGATGGAGCCAGAAGAAACATGTTGGCCTGCGAAGAAAGACGCTCGCCGATGACGATGGTGTTCCACTTGCTGCTATACTATTACTATGCAATGGTATTGTTATAGTCGGTGCAGTAAACCTCACGCAGGGTCCGGGCCTGGTCAGCCACCGCGACTTGGACCACTGGCACCTCGATATACGTATACCAGACTTATACCACTGGCCTGATATATACTGACACGTGAAAAGGCTCTCCCCTGATGCCGGCATGCTCCCCCTTTCCCCGGGCCTACGTCGTATGTCTCTTTTGACTGCCAGTTTAATACTGTTGCCCCTAATTACAGTACGGACGGATACACCAAGCACGCCACCAAGCCGTTTGCTCTATCTGGGACGTTTGCAACTCCTCCGAACCAGACATGGCTTTCTGATGCAGTCATCCACTGTACGCCATTGATTACTGGCTCTTTTTTTTTTTTTGCACTTTGCATGCGCTGCGTCTGCTCCGCCCCGGGGGGCTTCCTGCATTGCGTCGCTGCAAATCGGAAACCGGAACGACCCTCCATCGACAATCATTGCAACCAGCTCCAATGTTTGTTTGCTGAACTTTGCCGCCGGGGTTACATCGCATCGCAGCCTGGCTGTCAGACCCCACGTTTGCTTTGCTTTGATCAACTGGGCACCCAGACCAACCCATCCATACTTTGACATGGCCAATCCGGGGACATAGCGAAGCATGGGTGCCTGCTATTCCACAATGGGAGAAGCAAAAGAAGCACTTCCAAGTTAGTCACTTGGTCAAGCCAGACCTCGGGCAGTGCGGCAGTTTTCTCTCTGGCTGCTCTGTGCAAGTAACTTCCCCTCCACCGGTCAGAGGTCGGTACCGTACCCAAGGTACCCAAAGCATTGCTGATCGGAGAGGGAAAAAAGGAGGTCAAAAAAAGAACAAAGTAAGAAAAAGAAAACGGGCACTCGCTGAGGTTCCCCATCCACTATAGCACAACATGCCCCTGCCTATCTCTTACAGCACCAACCCTTTTGCTCCATACCATACCTTTTCCCATAACACCTATCCACACGAAATAGATCAAGTACTTGGTAGTTTGGCCGTTGTCATCCCTGCCATCCACAAACTATCCCGTACTTCCCTCCTTGATCGGGTCCGGGGCAAGGTATCAAAGTTGTCGCCCACGTCAGGTCTTCTCTCCTGATGCTTCGGTGCACCCGCCAAGTCCACTTTGTTTACCGCAACGCTGATCATTCGTCCTGTGCTGTACATCCCTCTGCCGTCTTCTTTTTGCTTCGTGCCCAGCTCCGCATCTTGGTGTAAGCGATGCTTCGGAGACCTACAGGGCATCGACTGGATAAATATCGACGCTCCCGCCATCGCGACCCCACATTTGGTCCTCTTCTGTCCCTGTGAGAGGATACACTTGGCCATCACCAACACCTCTTGTTTGCCTACCTTCCCTGCCCCATCCGCTTCACACCTCGGAAGTATCAAAGAACGAAATCGACAGCTTGCTGCAGTACACTGCGGCGGCGGGATTCCACGTCCGCCTCATCTGTCAACTCATATCCCTCCAGCCCAGCAACACCCTGCCTCAAGTGTTCAGTGTGGGGAATAAGCAACCCCAAAGAGCCTAAGCAAGGCTTCGTTGAACACTCTTGCTGCTGCAAGACGGGGCTGTCAGGACACCGGCATACCAAAGCAATCTACGCTCGCCTTCACAACGCAACATTCAGGCTGCAGTTGTAAGCACAACAAGCAGCACTCGCCAGTCAAGAAAGCCGCTTAGTGTATACCACGCTGCACCCCAAACACGAACTCGCCTCGGAGCGAACAAGATGCGCACTGGTTCCTCAGATGGCCAGCTGGAGCTACTGAAGCTTGAGGAGCAGAGACGCGAACTCGACAGGAAGATTGCCCAACTCAAGTCAGCTACCGTGCCTTCACTCCCCCTATCGCCGCCGCCATCTACCCCTATCCAGCCCGGTGAATCCCAACCGCCACAGCCTGCCGTATCGATCTCAGCCCATCATGCTCGTCGACGGTCTACAGGCCGCGCAACCGCCTCGCCGGCAGTCATCCCGGCAACCCGCCCATTTCCGGTATGTAGCGCTGATACACATCAGTGCTCCAAATTTTGGGTGTTGGTGGTCCTAGGCAGGACTCCCTCCGGCTTTGCTCAATCTGACACGCTTTGTGTAGGCTGATGAGATAGATTCTCAACCCATGAAGCGAGCAAAGACTACCTACGCACAGTCAACTTCAATCCGGGACGCGGTCCCCATGGACCGATCGTGCTCGACAATACCGTCCACCTCGATGCCATTCAGCGGCTCCGGTATGGTGACCCCGCCTCCCGCGTCCCAGTGTGCACATGAGCACAGTCCAAGCATGCCCATGATGGAGAACTACACCAATGATGCCAGCCACGCACCGATTTCGGAGAGCCTCTTCAACCACTCCATTCAGATGGACGGGTCTTACGGCAGTCAGTCAACGGCTCTGCCATGCTTCATCGGAGAGCCTATCGCTCCTGATGTTGGTATGGACGTCGAGGATTATCTACGCGCGCTTGAAGCTCCGCTTCCAAACTCATTCATGTGCTTCGGCACCCCTCAAATGCAACAGCATGTCGAATTTGGCGTCCGGCACATGCCCGTCTCAATCTGCGGCTCTTTGACAACAGCACCGACCTTGGAGGACAGCATGAGCCGAAGAAACAGTATCATTCCCCACGATGGCGTATCGATTCATGGGCAACTCCCGGTTGAAATGATACGGCTCGCCTCGCAGAACTCCTTTGAGGATGCCGGTTCGTTTGGTCCGACACAGTCTCCGAACGAAGCAACAATGGGAAAGCCTGCCCCGCCTTCGGATCACGAATTTTCACTGATGGGGACGGACCTTTCCATGCCCTTGACACATGGGTATCAGATGCATCCGACGCCTCTGGTCTACCAGTCGACGCCCATGTCCCGGTCTGACTCTGGTCAGTCGATCGAGATGGACTTCATGCAGCCGGCTGACTGCCTTTCAACAAATGTGCCCTCCCTGGCTTTGTGCGAGGCTGCACCCGCCGCAATGGAGCGTACGCAGTCAAACGCAAGCAACAAGTCTAGCCAGTCACTTAACCTGCGAGCCAAGGAGGCCATCAAGAGGCAGAATGAAAACGCCAAGAAAGGTCCCGTGCTGCAGCCCAAGCCGTTGATCGCCACCGAAGCCGAGCCCACTGATCAAAGCAAGGAGAAAAACGGAGCGCTGGCGGCATCAACGCTCGCTTCACCTCCCAAGGCTGGAAAGACAGCAATTGCGGCCCCCAAGAAGTATGAACGGCCGAAGCACCCCAAAGTGCACTGCTCTAGATGTCCTGATCGTCCTGAGTTCCGCGGCGAGCACGAACTCCGCCGGCACACCGACGCAAAGCACAAGTCCACCACAAGCAAATGGGTCTGTCGGGATCCCAGGACAGCCGTCCCGGATTTTGAGGGGCCTGTCCCCATTCAGCCACTCGACCAGTGTAAACACTGCAAAGGAGAGAAGCGCTACGGTGCCTACTACAACGCTGCTGCACATCTTCGGCGGACGCATTTCAAGGAGAAGCCTGTTCGGTCCAGGAACTCGGGCGACCGGAAGGCAGATGCCATGGGCAAAAACTCTGACGCCGAACGGCGCGCTGGAAACGGCGGCGGCGACTGGCCCCCCATGGATGTTCTCAAAATGTGGATGGAGGAGATCAAAGTCAAGGTCTCCGAGACCGAAGCCGAAGAGGCTTCCGAGTATGAGGAGGAAGTCGAGGAAGAAGAGGGCGACGACGAAGAGACCCACATTGAGGCCGACTCAGAGAATCAGGAGGTCAAGCTTGATGGTGCGCAGTCGGCTTATTATCACGAACAGCCCTTCGTGAATGGCGCCGACTTGGAGAAGATTCACACTGTGCGGCAGTCGTTCCCCGCTATCGCTCACGGTCTGCCCGCATCTCATGTGCAGATGCTTGGGGATCTGAACATGTCCAATAATTCCATGGGCTTCGTCCACACCGGGTTCCCGTTGTCATCCGAGGGCTTTGGCCTCTGTCAGCCTTTGGAATTCGGGTCGGCTGTGGATATCACTGTCTTTCAGCCTGGATCTGGCTGGAACTGAACCTTTTAATCTTTGCTGCCTATCTACGTCAGATCGCAGATAGTCGACTTGCTTATCCTTGGCTTTTGACTTTTGCTTATCTTGTTTTCATTTGCGAATTTTCCTTCGGTGTTCGCTTTACCCAAAATACCTTATTTTCCCCTTTTTTGGTTACTAGTCTTAAACTTGGGAGATTGCAGGCGTTTTTGGATGAGCCTGGCGAACTTTCGCCCAACGTTATGGCACGCGGGATATGGGACAAGCAGGCGGTCGGTGTTTATGGTATAAAACGTTTTATGAGCTCTGCAAAGAGCTGGCTGGACTGTGTTTTTGAAGTTGACAACGAAAGGGTGTGACTTTTTCCTTGCTAAGATTAGGTACGTGGCGCGGTTTTTTTTTTCTTCTTTTTTTCCCTTCTCTCTTCTTTTTCAACTCTTCACACACAGCCTCATAGGCAGTGACGACGAACATGCGGTCGCTCCCGGTCCTCGACGATGTCGTGTCTGGGTTGCTCTGCGACGAGTCTACGATGTTTTATTATGACCTTTCAATGAAAATAAAAAATGCGTCCGTCTTTTGCGCCATCATGACTGCGATTTCCCACTGCCCAGTGTCAAACACCCACCAGCCGGCCTCTCTTTCGGAAGCCCGACGAAAGAGTTCGCCGCTTCTGCGATATCAACACAACCCTGTGATTTTCCCAGTCTCCAGCGTAATCCACTCCTATGCCGCTGGCGGGTGTCTCGTCAGGTGCCCCATGAGCTGGACAACGAAAGTCAAACCCGCAGCACTTTAAAAAGTCATACCGTCTAGCTCATCGTCTGGTGTATCGTCTAGTCCATGGTCTGGTACATCATCATCCGCTAAGATTTCGATTGACGACGATTTTAATACACGACGCCTGCCCTGCTCCGTCCAAGTTACAATACGTAGATTAATATAACGTAACCTATACAAGTATACAAAAGAGAGGGGGAAAAAAAAGGATGGTTTGTGGGTGAATAGGCCCTGCTTGGACTTACAGGTTTACGTCTGGTACCTGTGACGACCAAGTAATATTCGTCCGGCGGTGTTTCAGGCGGAATGTACATGGTGAAATGCTCAACGGCAGAGAGGCGGCTTTCAGATTTCAGCTCATACGTTCGCAACAGCGTGGCTTTTGGCGGTTCCAATGTCTTGGATTGTATGCTGAATCGAAGAACGTATTCATCATAATGGTCCAGCCATTCTATCGACTGGGTCTCAAACTTGACTCTTGCTTGGAGATGGGTCCCGGGCTGCGCTGTCCTCGTTGATGGCTTAATCGAGGAAATCAAAGCCGCGGATGTATAAAGCATGACGGTACTGGGGAGCATCTTTTCTTGTTTTTTTTTCTTTCTCTTTTTTTTTCTTTCAGGTGACTAATGTATCGTGGTTGAGTATGCTGGTTTAAAGTTGAACCGTCGTGTGATAGCTGAGGATTGTTTGAAGATGCTCGAGTTTCGAGGTTCTGTAGAAGATAGGACTTCAATGTTCACAATTACCTATCGACCAAGGGATGCGGATCCAAACTGATACGAGATTTGCACTACTTACTTTTATATGCCATTCTGTCCACCCGTTGTGTGGGAGTATCATACATAAATGCATAGGTTACCGTAAATGACCGGTGCTTTGAACCGCAGGGGCGGCCCCATAACGCGATATAGTATCAAAGTGAATAAACTTAAATTATCGTACATAGTACCTTTACGAAATAAGCAAAAGGTTTTATTAGGGTATGTATGCTTATTAAAAATAATTCCAATTAATATATACTATAATTCAATACTTGAATATGTCTTGGCAACCCGTAACTACTCGGGTGGGAGGTGGGCAGTCCTACAGATGTAAACCGACCTCGTCAGGTATGTAATATGTATGCGTTGGGAACAGTCTTTGATACCGATCGCTATTTTCAAAACCTTGGGCGTAGTTGGCTTTTGTCTCCCAAACCAATGTAACCGGCCGTCTGACCGAGATACTAGACTATGGGCTCACGCAACTCATACCAAGACACACGATACGGTTGCTGCGTACATAGTCAAGCCATTTTAAATATCCATAAATCATAACAGAAGAGGAAGTCAAGCCATTTCAAATATCCATAAATCATAACAGAAGAGGCAGATGGGGAATCTCCAACTAGCAGGTAAGTTTGTATTATCAAAGTCTACATATCCTGGTGTAGCACCACAGCTCGACCCGGTTCTCCCAAAACGGCTTCTTCCTCCCACGGCGTCATCACTCTGCGACCGGCGCTATAACAACACCCCGAAGACCCCTCTTGGCCCGTTCGTTATCACAGAGAATCTCAAACATGCTCATTTCGCCGCGTCTTGGGTGATCCTCCCAGCGCGACGCGAGCCCATATCGGACTGTCCGAGGTCCACTCCAGCAGCGCGTGGAACGGGGCAACACCCCTCCGGAGCTGCTACCAGGCATCTCGCCGGCTTCTCCTTCTCCTCCCTCGCCGGGCTCACCAGGTGCCGCTGCCGAACACCACGCGAGTCGTGGCCGATCCGTGTAGCGCCCCACGAGGAGCCACCGCACGATTTCCGGATACGGCGCCGCGCACGCGAGCGCGTTCCGGACGACGCGACCTCCGGCCCCCTGCGGCCTCTCGACGGTGTACGAGACGCGGGCACCGCCCTCGCTGACCAGAATCTGGACCGTGCTGAGCCTGCCGTGCACGCATGCCGCCATCAGGGCCGTGCCCCATATGCTGCCTAGCTTCTCGATTTCCGCGCCGTGGTCGAGCAGCCACCGAGTAAGGTCAGTGTTGCCTACGAGAGCGCTGTAGCAGAGTGGCGTGCCGTACTGCGCTGATGGGTAGTTCACCATCCGCAGCCAGTCCGCCCGGGGCCACCGCTTCACCATTCGAGGCAGTATCAGCGCTCCCCCGTTCCCGTGGATGATTCGCAGCACGAAATCGCAATCCCAAGCCCCATCATGGACATCTGGGACGGCGGGTATCCGCCCAAAGTCGTAAGGTCCGTTGAACACAAACGCGGTCATTTCCTGGTTGAGAATGGCGCGATGAAGCGGAGCGTACGATACCCTGTTCCGCGCGTGGGGATCCAGGCCACGACCTGCGTAGCGAGCATCCCGGAGGAGCGACGGCTGCGCAAAGTATGCAAATGTCCTGGTCAGCGCCTGCTTGTGCAAGCCGGGATTATCGAAGCAGGCATTGAGAACGCCGTCGCCCATATAGTGAGAGGCATCAACATCGGCACCGCCGAGCTCAACGAGCATTCGGCAGATCAGGGTCTCATGTCGCGAAGCAGCCAGCATCAACGGCGTTTCGCCGGCCCGTCCCCGCCACTCCACACTAGCGCCATGGTCCAGCAGCAGACGAACGGAAAGGACGCTCCTAGCCATGATAGCCTCCTCGATGGCCAAGTCTGTTTTTTCGCCTACTGTGTTGACATCGGCGCCGTTCCGTATGAGAACCCAGGACATCAATGGACCCGGATGCGCACTGCGGCTGACAGAGCAAGATAGTGCCGTTTCGCCGTCCAAGCCGGGCAGGTTGACTGCCCAAAATATCAACTTTCCCACTGCATCGTCGTGGGCGAGTCCTGTGGGCAAGGCTTTGGTGACTATTGGATTTCCATATAGCCATTTGCTGTGGGACAACAAACGTCTTCGTTAGCATTTGGCTCTGAGACTTTGGCTGTTCGAGAGCGTTACGTGATGAAAGCAGTACGTCGAGACATTTGGCGTACCTATAAGCCACTGGGTTTCGCTTGATGTGGTCAAGAACTACCTCGAGCCCGCGGACCTGGCCGTATCTTGCAACATGAATAATCAGGTTCGAGCTCTCTTCGGTCTTTAACCAGTTGGCATCTTGACGCATAGCAAAATCCAGCATCAATCTCAAGGACTTCTCATACAAGTGGCACCCTCTTTTGACACGTGTAGCTGTCTCCTTGAGGATGCCAAACTCCTTGAAACGGTCATTGTTCTTGTGCCAGAACGAGTGCTTGGGGCATATGCAGTCGAAGTTTGCAGTACCGCCCGAAAGTAGAACCTCGACAGCCTGTGGAAAATGCGCGCCAACTGCGTACATCAAGGCGGTACAGTTGTTGCAAGACAAAACCGGGGTGTCCGGGCCGCACCCGAGCTCCTGCAGCATCTTGAGCGTTCCGAGGTTTCGTGTCATGATGCAGCCTTCCACAGCTTTTGAGAGTTTTTCTTCGTCCAGTACACCACAGGCCGAGGCCAGTGTAGACATACTACTCTCGGCAAAACGCTTGTCCTGGACTTGAACGCCGGCATCAAAAACCAGTCGAATCAGCCTGGTGTGTCGCACGATCGAGTCTCGAATCACGGCCATCATTGGTCCCCTCCCATGCTTGTCACGCCTGAGAACATCACATCCTGCTTCGATCAGGGCTCTTGCCGCCTGGAAACTGCCGTTCAGAGCGGCGTAGTGAAACGGTGTCATGCCGGTCTCATCAACAGCGTTGACGTCCGCACCTAATGAAAGCAGAAGGCCGATCGTATCGCCCTTGTCGCTCCACGCCGCAAAGTGTAGAGAGGTTAGGCCCTCTTTGCAGCGAGCGTCCACCGGTATAAGCTTTTGGTCCAGAAAAAACTTGACCATGTACATATCCCAATGTAAGGCGGCATAGTGTATGGAAAGGCAGGAGTGCATGCTGACAGCATACTCTGGGCTCTCTAGACACACAATGAGCTCGGGTCTTGACCAATCCCATTTGGAGCCCTGCATCTTGTGCAGCACCGGGAGCAAGTCCCAGCGGCCTTTTGTGACAATGATCTGAGAGAGGTCGAGGCGGTCGGTTTTGCCCCAGCCAAAGGGGCATGCGCCTCTGTTCAGCAAAATCTCAACAAGGTTCATTTGGCCGCAGCGAGCAGCAGCCCGGACAGGGGAGTCGCCGTTCTCATCCTCGAAGTTGATATCAGCTCCAGCGTCAAGCAATGCAAGGGCCCGGCGCTCGGCGAAGTGGTTGTTTTCAATGGCGAGATGCAGCAGGCGACCCAAAATTTGGCTGTGATCTGCTTCTTTAAACTCTTTGAGAAGGCCCAAGGCGTTGCTAAATGTACCAAAATCATCGGCCTCGTCCACGCAATCAATAAGGCTGGACCACCTCGAACCAGGGGCGTAAGCGCTGACCCCACGGGCAAGCAGTGCCCGGGCGAGAGTCGTAGATCCTTTCAACACTGTAGCGTGTAGCAGGTCCACTACCAAGCTATTGCTTCTCATGTGCTCCAGTTGGGTCGTTTTATCCAAGAGACCGTGTATGAACTTGGATATGGCTGAGTCCGTAATAGGGACCGGCTCATCACGAAAAACGTTACCAACCTTGGCTATGTTGACAAGGCTCAATAGGTGGACTAGCGCGCAGGCTGGCTTTTGCTCTTCATGAAACTCGACTGCGTCGGTTTGTAGGACCGCCTCCAGGATGGGGTAAACCAACCAACGAGGTTTTTGGGCCGTTCCAAGTTGGCCTGACCCTAGAACTAATATTGAAAGATAACTAATGTGTCAGCCTCGAGTAGGTGAGATAGGTAGGCATTTACCTATCAAAGCTGGAACGAGTAATACCGATAATATTGAGTATTCAGCCGCAGGCTTATTTTCTCGTTTGGTTCGTAGTTTAGGCCTTTGCAAAAAGGGCCCGTGGCTGGGGCAAAGGGGTTGACACCTACGTTCACAAAATATGCTGCCGCAGAACCTGCTCCAAAACGTGCGCTTTTCAGCGTTCAAAGTCCGAACAACACTGGGAGTAAGCAGCAGCTTGAGAATCTGCAGCGAATTTTGCTTATCCGGCACCACCAGACCGGGCGCGTCCCCTCGATCGTGCCTGTGTGCGATAGTGCACAGCCTTGCCATCCATCTTTCGGCTGCTGTCATCTCATCGTTGTCAAGTCTCGCCAGCA
This sequence comes from Pseudopyricularia cyperi, assembly GCA_031306065.1. NCBI lineage: Eukaryota > Fungi > Ascomycota > Sordariomycetes > Magnaporthales > Pyriculariaceae > Pseudopyricularia > Pseudopyricularia cyperi. The sequence goes on along the minus strand of JASAOQ010001050.1, from coordinate 3,956 downwards.
GGCCTTGATCACGGCCATACATTCGCGTCAGGCTTCTGCAAAACTGCACGGTGGCGTGGGTGTTTAAAACATGGTAGGCGGTCTCGTTTTTGCTGTTGATAGACCCGCGTTTCACGGCTCCTGCTTCGTCAAGGGCTTCTAGTATTGATACGTCGCCCAACCATGAAGCATGATGAACGAGAGGTATCGCGCCGGCGAAACAGCGGTCATCGCGACCACACGACTGAAGAATCACTTTGCAGGCGGTGAGTTTGGAGGCTTGTGGACCCGATTCAGACTCCTCGTCAGGGCTCATAGCCTCATACAATGGCGTGGACCCTTGCAAATTGGTTACACGAAGGCATTTGCGAGGATCAGGGCTGCGCGGTCAAGGCTAGGTCAGAACATGATGCAGTCAAGATCGGTGTTGCTGGAGCCAACTCACTCGAGCTTCTGAAGAGCTTGTAACAAAGAAACATCATTGTTGTAAGCAGCGACATGCCATATGTTTCTGCCATCTTTGTCCAAGGCTTCCAAGTCGGCGCCCAGAGCCAACAACAGTTCAAGAGTAGCACTCGTCTCTGCGAGGTGTAGTGGTGTCCTACCTCTGACGTCCCTTGCGTTGACGTCGGCTCCAAGTCCCACGAGAGCCCGTATCCAGTCCTGGATCTCTTGGTTTGCATCACTGACCTCGGCAAGCAGATGAAGTGGCGTCTGCCCCAAATTGTCTCTATCGGTAGCCGGATCGCCGCTTGCGGGAATTACGATCGGCTCGTTGACAACTCGACGCGGATCTTGAAGCAAGCGGCGGAACCACATGGTTGAAGTTTGGCGGTGGACGCGGGCCCAGAACTCAAGAAACTGCGAGTCCTCGCAGTCGATTCGGCGCTTCCCGCCAATTTGAGCGCACTCAAGGCCACAGCGGACACTGATCTCCCCCACCAACTGTACCAGGTACGTTGGTGTGCAGCTTTCTGCACTGCTTTCATCGTCCCGATCGGCGTCGTCGTCATTTTCAGATGAATCATGACCCGGATTCCTTGCGTTGAAACTAGCTTCGGTATCAACGACGAACTGACATATGCTGTTTAAGAACTCTGAAGACCTGCCACAATCCAGCCTTTTGAGGGCCTGCGCGAACGAATGCTCGAAGATGATTCCTCGTCCATGGCGTGCACCAGCAAATCTTTTGGCAATCAGGATAAACAGTCCTGAATCATCAATCTGGGCACATAGGTGAAGCGACTGTGCGGCCAAATATGGAGTCTCGACGTCTTCTTTTCTGTCATGTCGAGAATCCCGGTCTAGTATATAGACTACGGTCCCTCTTAAATCGATGCTCAAAGGTTCCAGAGTCGCCGCCAGGAGGTTTCCACCGAAATGGTCAAGGTCTGCCCTCCTGGCTTGTAGGCCAAAAATAGCGAGGCGTAACAATGATAAGTTTGACGGTTGTTCTGGAGCAAGTAGCCCGGAAACAGACTGGCTTTCTTGCTGGAGTCGCATATCAAGTGTGGCGAGGAGGGGGGAGAGGCCAAGGGCCACGGCCACTTGTAAGCCTTTGAGTCGATGGTTTTGACACGCAGTTTGGAAACCTGCCACGTGTGGGTTTTTGTGTCTTTGCGGCTTTGCATGGGTAGTTTGGAGAAAGTGAGCCTGTTGATAAGCCTCCAACCAGTTCAAAAACCCGTTCCGATCATCGAATAGCTCCAATGCCAAGGACTGGATATTCGGCCATGCCTCACGACCGAGTTGTGGCCACCAAGCCGCCGCAAAGCTGTAGAAAGAGTCCCCGGATATACCGTCAGGGTAACGGGCGTCTTGCTCGAAGCTATATTCTGACATGGTCAGAAAACGAAGACAGGCGATAGCCAGCGACGACCTGCCCTCGCTTTCGTCGAGTTGGTATGTTGTCTCGTTGACAAATTCGAAGAAGCTGTGGTTGTGTATGCAAAACCGAGACAGTCGTCCCAAATAGCATTTGCCTGTTCCATTCTGTTCGGAGGCCACTTTGACTGGTACTTCGTGGGCAAAGACGTCAAAGAGCCAGGCAAAGTCCGCTTCGAGTTCGCTGGCCGGTCTGAGGGCATCGAGTGATTTTGCCTTAGGTGCAAGTGCCACAGACAGTCCTTGAAAGAAGGCCCTTTTTGAGCATACCATGTGAGGCATTTGAGATCCATGTCTCGTAATCAAAAGTAGCCATTCGAGCGCCATCTTTAACGGCAGGTGTTGTCCCTCCCTAACCTGAGGCAATACAAGGGCAGGTCGTTTATGTGCCTGCAAATTGGGGTTCATGGGGTTGAATGCGTCCACTATGGCGCTGTAGATTTGACACAGACTCCACGTTTCCTGGGAACTAGGCGAGGACGACGGAACGCCCAATTCAGGAGGATCGGCAACGTGCATGTACCACAGCAAGCATTTGACCAGCTGGAAACTGCAGAGCAGTCAGGATGCTGAAGGAAAGGCATTGAGGCTGATGAATGTAAAAGCTGTTAAAAGAGCGGCTTAGAAATGAGCAACTCACTTTGCGTGGGGATCTACAAGCCCTCGGGTCGACTTTAAGAGATTAAACTCTAGATTTTCTAGCGTCATCGTCTGGGTTTTTGGGCTTCCTTTATACTGAGCAGCAGTTTGACGGATATAAGCCCGAATATCCGCAACATCAGGGTCTATGTTGCAGCTAATGTAATCGTCTTTGCCTTCAAGCTGAGCTCGGATGCGACCACATGTCTCATTAGCCAGCGGCCGGCTCAGAACAAGGACTTGGAGAGTTTTGCAGCTGGAGAAACAGTCGAGTAGCTCGCATATGGTGTCGGGTGGTAGAGAGTCCAGGCCATCCAAGACCACGAAGGCTTTGTTGGATAGCTCAAGCAGTTCCTTCAGCAAAGGGATCAAGAGCTTCACATCGTTCTCACATGCCAACCGTAGCGGCGTGTCCTGGTCTTGTAGGATCTTGTAGCGATGCAGAAACCCGACGTATGCTTGCCATGCTTTGGGATGCTGAGCCAAAATTTGAAGAATTAATGGCTGCAGGATTCCGGAGAGCGCGTCAGGCCATAGCGGGTTGGCAAAGTAGTAGCATAGCAGGATAGAATGGGTGGCAACACGCTGGCCGAGTCTTTGTATGAGGGTAGCGGCTAGGAAAGTTTTTCCGCAGCCCGGAATTCCCCAGAACAAGACAAGCCGGGGCTTGCTCTCGAGCCACTCTTTGACGATGTCTTTCTGGAAGAGCCACTCGCCTGTCCCTCTGCAGCGTTGGTGCAGAAGCTCTTGCAGCTGGGTGTGGCTGTAGTGGTGCCTCCAGGAAGACTCCAAAAAGCTTTGTGCCTGAGGCGGGGCGCGGTTGACAATTATTGGAGGTGAAGCATCTTCCTGACGTTCTGCTGAGTATGGTAGTGGAACTGCGCCGGAGAGGGTACGCAACGCGGTTTCCCAAGTCCTCGAATGTAACGCTATGTCGACGCGGGTCAATATGGCCAGAAGAAGATCATGGCGACGCCCTAAGCTGATGGCATCAGCCGGGTCTGGTTCCTCCGGCGTCTGGTCAGATTGCCACAATCGCTTGAGGCGGCCGAGGACATCGGCACAGGCGAGCAGGTAGCCGAGGTCGCTCTGAGTCGCAGAGCCAGCTTGAACTTGTGTATCGCCGAGGGCTTGTAGATGAAGCAGAAGGGAATGAAGGACGCCGGCCAGACGGAGGATCACACCCGTGAGGGCTTTGAGGTCTAGCTGAGAGGGACCTGCTCTAAGTGCCGCCTGGTGATGCAGCAGTCGATGAACCACCCCGGCTTCCTCTGCAAGATTCCTCACTTGATTGATCGTGCCGGGCAACGACCTCGACATATCCATGGTCGTGATGGAAAGGCGGATGCCGTTACTGGAAGCTCGCTGGGAGAGGTAAGGTGCCGCAGCTATCCATGGTCTGAAGGTTTGGAAGTGGAGTTGAGTTGAGGCGTTTGGGGGGGGGGGGGGGGGGG
>JASAOQ010001048.1:4806-18661 GCA_031306065.1 Pseudopyricularia cyperi | reverse complement strand
AAAAAAAAAAAAAAAAAAAAAAAAAAAAGGTGACAGTCACAGCCTTTACTCCGAGCCCCGGTTTGCATCCGTCCCAGTGCCCCTAGTCTAGACTAGACTATCTTCAGTAGTCTAGACAGACAGCCTGACCCCCTTGATTCCCCCCAGACATTTTGTCGGGCATTGCTTACCTAAACCATTCGAAATCCTGTGGCTTGTTGTTGTCGGTGCATTGTAATGTTCCGAAGATCCGTAATCTAATTATTCACTCCCTTTCGAATCTTAACTATGGTGGTTGTGGCTGTTTGGTCTGTCATTCCAAACTCCGGTTCGCAGGTTTTGCTATATTATTTATACCTTAACCTACCTACACAGTGAGTGGAAAGAATATTGCTCGATATCTATATCCGGTATGCAATTCCCACCATAGACACGAGCCAACCACACTCAAGCCGTGTCCCACACAAGCCCTCTAGCCATCTGTTGTTTCTCCTCTTTCTATCTATCAAAGACCACGTATTATCTCAGACCAAAAACTAAACCACCCAAAAAAAACAAACCCGACAAGAATTCCTGACAAAAAAAGTTCCCCTCACAAGATCAGCAACAATGTCGGCCATCACGATCCCCGAAGAATACGGGTAGGCCCCCTTTCTGTCGTTTTTTTTCCGTTTATACCCCTTGGAACCACAACCGTCCTGACAAAACACATAAACAACCCCCAGTTACGTCCTCCTGGCGGCAGCGTCCTCCGCCTTCCTCCAGACATACCACATGACGCTATCCATCAAAGCCCGCAAGGACGCCAAGCTCGAGTACCCAATCTCGTACGCTGAGGCCTCCGTCGCCGCCAAGGACCCCAAGGCCTACACCTTTAACTGCGTCCAGCGTGCCCAGAGCAACTTTACCGAGAACGTAAGTGATATGTTTTTTTTTTTTCTTTCTTTCTTATTTTTATATCTCTCTTCAAGCCATGATACTATTGCGTTTGGGAGGGTAAGGAAAGGTCGACGGCCGTGTAACATTGCAATAGAGGTATTGCAGGCCAAGGGGGGTCATGTGTGTGACCCAAGAAGAGGGAAAAAAAAAAAACAAATAAGCTGACCAGCAAATCTCTATGTTTTTGTGTTACAGCACACCTCCTTCCTCGCCTCCCTCCTCATCGCCGGCCTCAAGTACCCCGTCGTGAGCGCCGGTCTTGGCGCCGGCTGGGTCCTGTCCCGCTTCCTCTACGCCAGCGGCTACTCCTCCTCCGGCCCCAAGGGTCGTGGCCTGTAAGTTTCCCCCCTCTTCGGGCCGCCCATTCATCCGCCACCTTCGTCCGAACGGTCTATGTGTGGGCAAACCTGCTGACTAGCTTTCTCTCAACCTCGGATCAACAGTGGCTTCCTCGGCCAGTCCTTGACCGACTTTCCCCTCAAGTTTATGGCAGTCTACGCTGCCTACAAGCTGTCGTTTGGCCAGTAGACTCTAATCAAGAAGTTCGGAGAGGGGAACTGTATTGAGAGTTGGAATTGTTTTCTGTTTCTTTTTTGTTCTGGAAATAGGCATGGCACCTCATCCGCATGCATTCCCATTTGTACGATTATGAGCACGATAAGAATAAAAAAAAAAAAAAGACAAGCAGAAAAGCTACCGCAGCTCTCGTACCAGTAAAGAAAAAAATAGAAACTGCCGATCACAACACCGTCTCATCCCGTATTCCTCTCGTCCGGGGGCCGCCACTCCAGCTTAAGCCCTTCAAAGACCCTCCTCTCGGCAGTCAGCATGTCGGGCGCGGGCCTGCCGCCCCTACTCTCCAGGTCCACCCACCGACCGTCCGCCCGCGACCTGACCCCGCTACTGTCGAACTTGAGGTTCAGCTTCTCCTTGCAGTACCTGCGCATGTCCCGCTGGAACGTTGTGCCGCTCGTCCAGCCCAGCACCGCACAGCCCGCCGTCTTCCAGGGGCTGACGATTATGTCCACCTGGCGGCGCGGGTTCGTGTTGTTCTTGCCGGCCACCCCGGGCATTGGCTCCTGCCACACCACCAACGCCTTGTCCAGCGTATCGAACCCCGAGCCGGCCGGTTTTGGAACGCCCCCCTTCCAGCTAACGGGCGTCTGACCCCTCTCGGAATTCTTGACGCTGTAGCTGAGGGTGTGCGTGACGTACTCGCTGTCAGACAGGCTGTCGACGAGCGCCGTGATGAACCTATCCGTCGCGGCCTCGTCCGGGTGGCTGAGGATCACGTCGACGTCGCCGCTCTCCGCCTTGCCCCTGCGATAGCCGCCCACTATGACCATCTGGAAGCCGCTCCGGAGCCTGCTGGCGTGCTCGAGGACGAGCCCGGCGATCCTCTCGACCTCGGTCCGGCTCACCTTCAGCAGGAGCTCGTCGTAGTACTTGACCCCGATCTGCTGCACGCGCGTGAGCGACTCCCACCCGTATTCGACCACGTCGTCGAGGTCTCGCCAGCCCTTGTCGTACCACTCCCTGGCGGTCACGTCGCCGACACCCCATGTCGCATGGAACAGGCGGAGAACCTTCATCTTGGGATCTCGTATGGCCTCTTCGACCTCGCTGAGCTTGCCCGTATGCTTCCATTCTTGGTAGAGCATTGCAATCTTCTCATTGCAGCCTGGGAGCCGCATGACCTCTGCAAGGAGTCAGTCTCGAATTAGCCCACAGTCTACATAGGAACAAGAAGAAAATAAAAAGTACGCCCTCGCGACATACCAGAGGTCGCGGTCAAGCTGAACGGGTACGACGCCAGGCTCGCGATTGCACTCGAGTACGCTCTCACGCCTATCGAGTCCCCGTTCAGCAGCCTAGTAGTTCTTATCTCCTTCAGCTGCTCGATGAACGCCGAGTTCGGGGGGTTAGCCGGCGAGGGTCGCTGGCAAGAGTATGGCGTGCGGAGAAAGCTCGGCACCGGTGGCAGCTGGGCTGCAGCTTCGTGCTCCGAGGTCGACTCATGCATTAGCCGTGGTATGGATGGCCGGTCTGGATCTTGTGGTTGTGGTTCCTTGGACGTCAACATCAGACGTTGGTGGCCGGTGCCTTTTTCAACCACGGCATTATACCGGGCCGCTTTTGCTGCCACGTTGAGCCTGGACGAGGGCTGTTGCGCTTTGTCCAACTTGATGCCCTGGTAAACCAGGTAGCTATCTATTGGCAGCACTTCTCCTTTGGCGAGGGAGTCGGTAAACCAAGCCACCTTGGCTACCTTGACTAGGCCCGACATCGCGCCGGGCGTCTCACCAGCGACCACCCCAGAGCCATGTGCTTCATCGTGCGCCGAGACCTTCCTCCGTTTCTTGGGCGGTTCGACCGCCTCGGAGTTAACCACTGGCACCTCACTGGTACTGAGCCCTATCCGTCGAAGCTCGAACAAAGCCCTTTCCTTTTTGCCAACTTTGCCGAGCACAACTTCTGCTTCTTTGACATCGTACGTAAGAGAAGGTATCAGTTCCTCAAGAGCAAACCGTTCGTCCGAATCCATATGGGACGAAAGCAAATAGATGATTGGGAACTGCAGCGCCATCGCTTCTCAAGGCAAAGCCCGTATTGTGTGCTGATATCTTGGTATTTCAACAAAGAAACTTCTAATATCAGGATTGGTCAAGTAGATAGGTCAGCAGAAAAGCACGGCTTCAGGTGGGTTTCTTCCAAAGAGGGAAGGTTATGCCATAGGAGAAACATCCCAAATAGCAAGGAGGAGAAAGACTCCATGACCGGATCTGAACGAAAAGTGAATTGCAAAATACGGCAAGTCAAACAGAGATAAATGGACGATGTCATGATGTGTTGTGACAGCCTTCCATGCCAAACAAGGGTTAGGGCGTGGCCATTTGGTACTTGTCTGACTAATCAGCCAAAAGGTGACTGACAGACCCATGGACGCTTTCGTCAAGGCAAGTCTCCAAAGACTAAAGAAAACAACGACACACCTGCTCCCACGACAGCTTCCGTCGCATCACCCAGCCAGTCCACCACGAAAACTACGGAACAGGCACCCAAACGCACGGTTTCTGGGCTAAGTCCTGATGCTTTGCGACGTCGAAGCTCCAACAGCGAGCACAAGATAGTTACACCCCCCGGACGGAAGATTTCGCATACCTGGAGGAACGACACGACAGATCGAAGCTTGCTTGGTCGCCGACGCGCATCCGCTCACAGTAAACAACCCGCCTCCGGTGTAGAGAGAGATAGAGAGAGGGAGGGAGGGAACAATGACTCTTGTTGCCGGGGCGAGGTAGCACCCCTTTCGCGTGCGCTGTCCGGGCCTTTCTGCCTCTCGACCAGTCAACATCAACACGCTCGCTTCCTCTCGATCCTGCAGATCGCAACATACGAAAAACCTCCCTCTCGTTTCCACTGCATTCCTTAACTGGCCCCGTTCGACGAAGAAACCAACGTCTAAATACACCAGAGACGACCAAGATCCCGCGTATATTCGAAAACCGAAAACGACGAAATAATCCCCTAGTTGAAACTACTGCTCTATCGAGAAAAGAAAAGACACCCAAGGACGCCCCGGCCCACCATGGATCTCTCCCGCACGCTCGTCCGCGCCGTTGTGCGCGCATTCTACGACACGAAACACATCCTGGTCGTTGACGCGCTCGTGATCCACTCGGCCCTCCGCGACGACGACCTCGCCTACCTGATGAACATGAACACCAAGGACCTGCACAAGCTCTGCGGCCGGCTCAAGGAGGACCGCTTTCTGACGGTGCACACGCGCCCGGAGCTCAAGGAGGGCCAGCAGCGGCCCGTGAACCGCATGTACTACTTCATCGACTACCGCCAGACCATCGACGCCATCAAGTGGCGCGTCTACACGGTCGACAAGCAGATGCAAGGGGTTACCGTGCCCGCCGACGAGCGCAAGGAGTACTTTTGTCTCCGTGCCGGCTGCAAGAAGGAGTACGCCCTAATGGAGGTCCTGGACAAGCCCAGCCCCAGGGGTTTCCTCTGCCACGACTGCGGATCAGTCCTCAAGCACGACCCGGACGGCGCCGGCGGCGGCCACAAGCAGTCGACCCGCATGAACGACCAGTTCAAGTTCATCACCGGCATGTTGCCCCAGATCGACTCGGTCGTCGTGCCCGAGTGCACATTCGACCTGGCCTACAACGCCGCCCGCCCCGTCATCCGCGACGCCCTGCACCAGGTCGTCGCCAGCGTGGCCGTCGAGCCCACCCACCGCCAGGCCGCCGTCAAGGGAATGGCCGACACGGGACCGAAATCCATCGACATCAACCTCATGTCCGCCGACGGGCCCTCCGAGGCCGAAAAGGAGGCCGAGCGCCAGCGCAAGGCCAAGGTCGCCGAGCAGAACGCCTTGCCCAGCTGGATCGCCCAGAGCACAATCACCGGCGACGCCTACGAGATCGACCACAACAAGACCGCCGCCGCCATTGCCGCCGCCGGCGGCGGCGCCTCGGGCACCACCGAGAGCAAGAAGGACGCCATGGACGCCAAGGACCACGCCGAGATCGACGACTTGTTCGCCAAGTTGGCCAGGGAGGTCGAGGAGGCCAAGAAGGCCGCCGAAGCCGACGAGGACGACGACGAGGACGAAGAGGACATGTTTGAGGACGTCGTGGCCAGCGGCACCCCGGCCGCAGGGACACCCGTCGCCGTCGGCACGCCCAAGTCCTCGCTCAAGCGCGACCATTCAGACGGATCCGAAGACAGGACTGCCAAAAGGGTCAAGGTTGAGGAGCCGCCGCCAGCCATCACCATCGCCGAGGCGGCTGATGGCGACGAGAGCGACGAAGAGATCGAGTTTGAGGATGTTTAGTGGTCGTTTTTTTCTTCTTCTTTTTGTTTCTATACACACAGCGGTTTCGAATTTGGGTTACAAAATGGGTTGGGCAATCGGTGGAATTACGATTTATAGATGATACCAAGAAACGCGCGGGCTGACCAAAAACGTTCCATTACTTCCACCAACCGCCCTTTTTGTGTCCATGCCGGTTTACATGTAACGGGTGAAACGAATAACCAGCACCATTGTGGCATTGCCGTCTTGTGAAAGGACCGCCTGCCGGTGAAGATGTCAGAGAGCCCGTCTTACAAATTATCAATCTTGGAGTAGAAAGAGTGCTGCAAACGCTTGTGAGTCTTTGACGCGCTTGCAATGATCAGCCCCTCAGGGGGGATGATCCTCTTGCTCCGACAGAGTCTGTCCTCGCATGCCCGCGCTCCCCATCCTCAACAGACCGATGCCAAAGTTCATCAGGTGTATAAATGTGCTGCACTGTAATTCCCGTCTACTTGGTGGTGAAACCAACGGCCCAGTCCATTTTCGTAGAAAACCCCACAAAAGGAGCAACCACATAGTCATCCTCTCGTCGCCAACTCCCATCCCATGCCCGGCACCAGGATCGCACGGTAGCGTGTTTACATATACCCCACCATCCCAAGCCAACGATTAGTTTGTGCCGCTGACGGCCAACCTGGTGGTGAGACAGCATCGTGTCAGTGCCATTAAAGTGAGGTGGTTCCTGCTGCCTTGGAAGTAACTTACTTCATGAGGTGGTCCATGAAAGTCTGCAGCGAGACATCATCGGTGAAGATTGTCTGCGCTGTTTGCGCACCAACGCCGCCATATGCGCCGGTGGTGTGCGTGGTCGATGGGTTCAGCTTGGACAGCAGGAAACGCGCCTGCGATCCGCCAGCATCACATACGATGAATCGAGGCAGCGGGAACCGATCCGTGATAAGTTCCTATTAGGAAGCGTCAGCATGTTAGTCCTAAAAAAAAACGCTACTAACCAAGGCCAACAGGCTTACCATGGCATCCTCCTTTGGCTGCTGCAAAAGCTGAGCAAAGTTCTCGTATCCCTCCTGGTCCTGGTATCCTGCCTTCTTCCAAGCCGCAATCGTCTCGCCGTGGAAGATCAAAATATGGAAGAATGTGTCGAGCAGCAGGATGTGGGTGGCCTGAATCGAGGCCGAGTCAAGCAGCACCGGTTGCCCGCCTTCCTGGTCAAAGGTGTATGTATCCAGGGTCGGCTGGATCATGACTAGCGAGTTGCTCACGTCTTCGTGGTTCAGGACATGTCGGTAAAATGCGGTTTCGTCGGGGGAGTTGTTGAAGACCTGGAGGAACTGACTCCTCCGCAGGTGGAACATGAACTGCGGGTAGAGCGTAAAGTTCTTCTCCAGCCTGAAAGACGACGGGTCGTCTTTCCTGTAATCGGCAAACCTTGAGCAGAGGCTAATAAGCATCCTGTCGACCCAGCGCAGGACGTCTGGCCCGTCATCCACCTCCGCCTTGAAAACCGCGATTCTTGACATGAGCACCGCCGCAGCCTCCTGGTCGAAGGACTGTGCAATTGCCGGGTCGCCGGCCGGACCACCAATATTCCGGGCGATGGTTGTAACCCTCAGATGGAACTGTCCGGATGAGTGCTGGTAGTATGTGAGGAACTGCATCATGCCCTTCTGTGACGGCTGGTGCGACGGGCCGCCCTGAGCAACCTCAAAGTAAATACCATAGCTTGACGTCGGGTCGATGCCGCACATCTTCCACGAGCACGTGTTGCCAATTCCGCATTCCGTCTCGCCGACCGATGTCGACTTTTTGTTCATGGAGACGGCGTGGCCGATCAGGCCCGTCACCTTGAGCTCTTTGGTGGTGAGTACCTCGAGGATACCGTTGAAGCCCATTAGTAGGTTTTCGTCTCCATCCTTCTCGAATACTCTCACAAACGACTGCTTGAACATGGACGACGTAAAGCTGTCCACCAAGATCATGTGACCGCCTGTGGAGTTGCTTAGTCCCTTCATCTCCAGAAGACCGACCTGGTCCAGACAACCAGCGAAGATATCTATTATGTGCCCATTGTGGGCAGTCCTCTTGGCCAGCGTGTCGTAGAACTGCGAGTATCACGTTAGATCCCTGTAGGAACAAAGTGAAAACATCTGGCAAAAGTAAGGAAATTGTTGAGTGGGGTTGGCGCATACCTTGAGAGCCTTCTTGTAGTACTTGATGTTGTCGCGGTCAATGTCGTGGTGGGAACGCATCGGTTCCCTGAGCTCGGAGCTGACGACCATGCCGGGGCCTTCGGTGGCCGGACCGGCAGCGAAGAGCATGATGCGGCCACCAGAGTTCTGGAAAGACGATTCGAGGAGGCCAACAGCGACACTGAGGGCCACGCCGGTGCAGCGAAGCGGCCGCCTGTCGTTGGCAACCGGCCACGGGTCCTTCTGGAGCTGCTCCAGAGCCTTGGTGAGCTGGAACTCGCACTGCGAAACGGGCATCAAGAACCTAGAAGCAGGGCCCATGGGCATCGGGCGCCCCGGCTGGGCCTGCATGCCCGGGCGGACGGGCATCTGGCCGAGACCAAGCATCTCCTGAACCGACTTGGGCGCGTAGTCCTTGCTGCCGCGGAACACATACGACTTGGCGCACTCGGTGTAGCCAATCTCGTGCACTTGGGTCTGTGGCGCAATTGCGCATTAGCTATATGTTTGAGCTATACGCCAGCATGACAGCCAGAGCTTGACCCACCATGGTGCCGAAAGTGATTAGGCCGACGAGGGCATTCTCAGGGAGAAGGCTCAGGCTCATGACGAGCGACTCCTTGAGGGCATTGAGGCTGTCCTCTTCCTGGCAAGTGTCGACGACGTAGAGGAAAATGGGCGGGCTCGGGGCCGGGCGGGAAAGTCGGTAATCGATCGTGGTGTTGGACGGGTGCAACTCGGGCGGGATGGCATTGGCCGTGATGTCCTTGTAGTGCGGCGGCAGAGGGTTTCGGGAGAGACAGAACGGGCAGATCCAGAGGCGGGCACGAACGTCGACCTGGCTGTAGCGGGTGGATTTTGGTCAGCCTTGCTTCTTGGCGCCCGCGCCGGCGACGAAGACGCACGACGGGGGTGGTGTGGGTGGCCGCGGAACTCGAGGAACATACCAGAAGGGGTTCAGGACGGAACGGCATGGCTGCTTGCAAGTGACGGGCTCGAACTGCAGCAATGGGGTGTCTGGCTTTTCCTTCAACGGGGTGTAGAGAGCACCAATCGGGACGACGAGGCGAGACGCTTCCTGTGAGTGCCGTGGAACGCTTAGCGGGTGGTGCTCGCACAAGACAAGTTCAAGGGCAGCAGAGGGACAGCGGTGGGCGGTGCGGCGACGGCGCGACTGACCATGCGCGTGCTCGGGAAGACGTTCCAGCTGAGGCGGACGCCATCGCGATCCTCGACCTCGCTCCACTGCTCCTTCAGGTTCTCGTAATCCATGGCCACGTCCGAACCTCCAGAAGAGTCGGTGGGTGAATTATTGGGTGCGGCGCGCGATAGCGGCTTGCCTGCGGACCGTGTGCGGCGATATGGAATTCCAAGGGCTTGAGTAGGCCCGAGTGATGTTGAACAAGCAGACTTGTCGTAGGTGATGCGATTCGAGGCTTCAGGGTGTCATGGTTTGCGGCCAGATAGTGGGCACGAGATGCGTGAGATGTGGTGCTTGGCTCAAGGTGGATGCTCGCCGCCCGTCCAGAGCTGTTTGTTGGCCCCTCGCGGAAAAAGGACACCAAACCTCGACAAGCTTCCAGCCTGGCACCGTTCGAGGGACAGCATTGTGGCTGGGGAATGGTGAGTGGCTGTGCTCAATGTGGGGCAAGGCGTCTTGTTAGTCGGGATTTCGGGGGGTTAGGGTGTCTTTCTTGAGCTCTCACCCGAAGCTAAGGTAGGTACATCTTCTGCAGCTCCAAACGGTCTCATTTTCTTCGGGCGAATTGTTGGAGCTTGCCTGGTCTCGAGGAGATCGTCTCTCGTAAATTTCATTGCGTATGTAAAGCTATCTTTGTGCTGCAGAACCGTTGTAGATGTTGCGACATGCTGCTGGACATTCTGCTGGGCCATTTTCCACAGTCCAAGTCGAATCGGCACACCTGACCCCCACTATGATACCAGCTCTTTTCTTTACTTGATTGAGTCACCCGGCATCAAAGCCCTTTATTACAGCCCAATCTAGCATAGGCTAGTTCAAGTAAGTAGACATCTCTTAAAATACCACTCTTTAGTCTTCATACTTACGACTTGTGCCCTCTCTCCAAATCGCACACCCCTCCCATCGTAGTACTTGAAAGCAGCTGATCCTTCCACGGCCCTCATCGGACTATCCACAAAGCCGCAAGTCATGTCGACATCCACCCCCAGGAAGACGGTAAATTTCATCACCGGCAACAAGAACAAGCTCTCCGAGGTCCAGGCAATCCTGGAGCCCACCATCGAGGTCCGGAGCGAAAAGCTGGACCTGGTCGAGGTTCAGGGCACCCTCGAGGAGGTGACGCTCGACAAGGTCCGCCGGGCCGCCGAGCAGGTCGAGGGCCCCGTCCTCGTCGAGGATACCTGCCTGTGCTTCAACGCGCTCAAGGGCCTGCCGGGTCCTTATATGTGAGTGTTGTGTGGCCGTGGTCAAATGTCTCACTGTTTTGCTTTACTATCATCTTCCTTTTTTTCATTTTAAAAAAAAGAAAGAAAGAAAAAAGCTAAACGTTTCTTTAAGCAAATGGTTCATGGAGTCGATCGGCCACGACGGTCTGAACAACCTCCTTGCCGCCTATGAAGACAAATCTGCCAAGGCAGTCTGCACCTTTGGCTACTCCGCGGGTCCAGGAAGCGAACCCATCTTGTTCCAGGGTATAACTGAGGTGAATAAACCCCCCTTCATTTGTTACCTTCTGTTTCTCTATCTCCAAAGCTTGCCTTACTCGCAAGCATGTCTGCTTTTACAACATACCCAGATCCCTGAATCCCTCTACTAACAGGTCCTTTTTTTTGGGATATTCAGGGCAAGATTGTTCCGCCTCGAGGGCCTGTGTTCTTCGGTAAGTGAGATGAACGGCTCCCAAACCCACATCTGGCTCTCTTTTAATCACTCCATCCCAATTCCGGTCCGCTGTCTAACTTTGATTGTAATGGGAAATTTCAGGCTGGGATGCAATCTTTGAATACGAGGGCCAAACGTAAGTTCCATAGATCCAGTCATCCCTTGGATCCCAAGAATGGGTACTAAAAAGTCACAGCTATGCCGAGATGGACAAGCTAGAAAAGAACAAAATTTCACACAGGGGCAAGGCACTCGAAAAGCTGCAAGCGTGGTTCGCCCAGCAATAAGTCTCAGCGTCACAGCCAGTGTAGTCCAGTGCTGGAACTGGATGCGGGCATGGTAACAGAAGCTGAAGCCAAACAATCCATCTTGTTCCACCAAAACTTCTATTCTCTATATGCCATCGCTTTCCCAGGCTTCTACAGGCCTGCAATTTTCGCTCATGGGGCGGAAAGGAGTTCTGTCTCGCTAACCACAGTACAACCCCAACCAACTATGAAAAACTCACAAGCAATGCGTAATAATAGATGGTGCCAAAAAGCCGCTGCGTGAAAAAAGATGACAAAACCTAAACTCCCAGCTAAATGACAGAATTGACCAAAGAAAAGAAGAAAAGATGCGCCTCGACACAGACGTCTTTGACGATGACAGTTGCAGCCAGTAACAAGGGTAGGCAGACTATGCAGGTTGCTCCGGTCGCAACTTGAGGAGCTCGAATTCACGGTACTTCCTCAGATACTTGTTACCTCGTCGGTACGGCTTGAGTGCTAGGTCGGGGAACTTGTATTCGAACTGGCGTCCTACCAGCTTGAGGATGGCACTCGAGTCGCGAAACATTGGGTCGAAAACAAGCAGGTTGACGTGGCCGCCCTTAAGCTTCTCGAAGCCAACAATCGTCATTGAGTGGCCTGGATGGGACGAGCAATCGAGTTAGTAACCCGGTGAGCATATCATATCGTGACCAAACGACAACGGTGGAGTTTCAGGCCTTACCAGCATGCTGGAAATAGATGGGTGGCATCTTGGTGCGCCGAACTTTGTATTCCGGGTTGAAGTCACCGGACTGGAAGTAGCGCTCTACCTCCTGCATCAGGCGCGCCTCCGATTTACCCGGCTCGCGATTTTTGAAGCCTTGAGCCTCGCAACTAAGCCCAAAACTTCAGTCAGCCGAGGAAAACAATCTCAATAGTAAGATTGCTGGGCCCGAGAAAGGCCAAGGTTACAACTCACGGGATATCAAGACTGCAGAGAACAGCCTGTGCCTCGGGCGTGCCGATATACTTGCGAGTCCCCTTGACACCCCCAGTCTCGATCCGGCCTTGCGCATTGATGCCCTTGTCCCAGGCATTCTCGATGAGGTCCTGTATCCTGAAGATTGACGGAAGCACGCCATCAAAGTACTGATGGCCTGAAAATTCGGCGGCGTTGATGTACGAGACCATCATCTGAATGTTGCGATAGCCACAGAATCCGCCTAGAAAACAATCCTCGTTAGTAAAAAGCCACCCGGTGTCAACCGTGATATACCAAAGGGGAACATGTTTATAACTTTGACTGAGAGCAAAAGCTTGAGAAAACCAGATCGGTCAACAATGCCTTACCTTCTCTTTTGAGTTTTGAAATATGGTCTACCTCTTGATGACAGAGGTATGCATACTTGACATTGGAGCTCTGCTCAAGCAGCTGCTCTAGCACGGGCAACACACCTATTAATCGACCATGCAACGACGTTAGCAGCCAAAAACGCACATACATTGTTCCTGGGCTAGCTCCCGCAAGAGCCTGGGCTTTCGTAACAATTTGTAAGGTAATCGTACCTGAAGCTTTGACCTCCCCTCCCTTACGCAAATGCGCAATCAGCCAGGCGGGCATGGTCTGCTCGTGGGCATATTTTCCCAGCTCTGCCTTTCCAAGCCGTCTTCTCTCCTCTTCGGCCTGAGCTGATAGTAATGGCGAGGGAGAGCTGATGACTGCCCCATAGTTGACAGCCTCGGGCGTGGTCGTGCTGCTGCTATTCCCGCTGGGACTTGTCGCCTTGCCCTTTCCTCGGTCTTGTCTGCGTGACGAACGGGGAATCAACCCCATCCACTGTAAAAGGGAAGATTGCCGGTGTGATTCGTGTCGATTGCGATCACGGGCATCTTCCTCAGCCCGACGGTGACTGCCGCCATGATGATCGCGCCGGCTGCGATGCGAATGATCATCGTGCTGGACCCGTTCTGATGACGTCGGTGCCGCCGGTTTGGTACGGCTCGCATCAGTAATTACTTCGGCCCCGCCATTAGCCGACGACCCCGAGCCGGCATCGGGATCGTCCGGAGAGACGGCATGTCCATGGTCGGGCCCCTCCTCCTGAGCATGAAGCTCGACGTGGTGCTCCATCTCGTCGATCCGAACAGTCTCCCCACACCCATCAACCGGACAGTCGGCGTGCTGGATAGCGTCGTGCTGGTCGAGCTCAAAACCTCCGTTTGCTGCTTCCGATACCGAAGTGTTACTGCTGTTCCGCTTGCTATCTCTGGCGACGAAAGAAGACTCTCCTTCCGGATGCTGGTGCTCCATGTGCTGGATGAAACATGAGTAAGCTTGAGTTTTTGTATCCCACGGCGGGTAAAACGTGCCAAACGGCGACAAACAAGAAGGACACAAAGAAGGGTTTTCGGGGCAGAAAGGGGGAGAAAGGGTCGGAAATTTACAAGAAGCAGCCCATATTCGTTGTTAGCCTGGTAATCGCAGAACGGGCAACAGGCCGCCGCCGCATCCTGCGTGTGACCATTGCGCGTCATGGCGGTGGTAACGGTGGGTGCCTTGCAGCAGCCCTGCACGATGCCCTGTTCTCTTTTATGCGGCGATTCGGTTTAGGCGCATCTGTGCCCACAAGCGCAGACAGCAAAAGACTTTGGTTTCAGGTTTGCTGCAACACTCACTCCCCCAGTCTCCTTTTTCTTTCGTTACCAGCGCGAGAAATGTGGTCGGATTGAGGCTCGGCTTTGTAATTTGATAGTCGTCCTCCAGGGCCGCCCGCCGGTACGGGGTCTCCTTTTGTCCAGA
>JASAOQ010001046.1:0-13456 GCA_031306065.1 Pseudopyricularia cyperi | reverse complement strand
GGAGATTTGCCTTCGAAAACGGCCCTCCGGATCCTCTAGTCTAGATTCCTTCTCTGGATCAAAGAGTGGGAAGAGGGCAGAAAGAAACCCCCCCCCCCCATACACGCACACGCACACATTACGCCCCCCGTTCCACACAAAGTCGAAGACAGGGGCACCGGCCAGCACATGCCTGAGCCCTCTTTCACATACTCAACCTTCATTAATAATCTCTGATTAGACATTTGACATCCCACTAGACCTGACAATTTGATAACGGGGGAAGCGAAGCTGCGCCCAGAGGCGAAAAAAAAAGACCCCACGGGCTTTCAACAGCAACGGTTTCTATTTCTGTCCCATTGTCTCTGCCCGTTGCATCTTGCTTCTGCTGTTATATTTATTCATTGCCGTTGACCTGATCGCCACAGGAGCCCATTGCGTCACATCTTTATACACTCATTGGCCTTTCCAACACTGCCGGTTCACCACGGGGTTGTTGACCTTTTAAAACAGACCGCCGTTCTTTCGGAAGATCTGGACTCTTGTGGTTCTCCACCAAGGCTTTTTTTCCCCCACGGGCAAGCTGAAGAGCTAATCAGCCCGTCGATTTCTCCTTTTGGGGTTTCCTTTTTTTTGTTTTGGCTTGTTGCCTTTTCCTCGAGACAACAAGACTAAATGGGTGATGTTCCCCTTCCCCCGGGCTCTGGTAAGGAGTACCACCAGTTTCAGCACCAGTACGCCACCAACTACAACAACCAACAGCAACATGCCTTTGCTTCCCACTACGACATGGCGCACCAGCAACAGGCTGGTCGTGGCCAATCTGGGTCCTACAACATGAGCCCGATGATGCATGCCCTCCCGCAATACAACTACCGGCCAGTTCAACAGCAGCAGCAGCAACAGCAGCAACAGCAACAACAATACAACAGTCCCGCTGGCACCGGCGGCAACGCTCAGCAAATGTCGCCGTCCCATGACGGTAATGGCTCCATGAGCCCAATGCCAGTCCCACAGTACTACATGCCCCAACAACACGGCCTACCGCCCCAATACTACGGGCAGCAGATGCAAGGCTCGCAGCAGCATCAGCATCAACAGCAACGGGACTCGATGTCACCGCCTAGGGCAAACATGCCAGTTTACCAGCCACAGCAGCATGCCCAAGGACAGCAGTACTACTATCCTCAGGGGGGACAGTTCTCGAACCAAGGGCCAATGTCGCACAACGGTATGCTTGCAGGGCCGTACCCACAAGGAAATCATATGCAGCATGTCGATCATCGCCTGGCGCAGCGACAAGCAGGCGATCAGATACACGGTGTAAACTTGTTTCAGCCGCAGGCCAGAGCCGATGGTAAGGAACGAGTTCCAATTATTTGAACAAAACCAGAAAAAAGAGTTTTCATCAACACAGACAAGGCATTAGTGCTAACTCTAAAATCAACCTCAAAAAAAATCCAGGGGATGAGAGTGAGACGCGATCTAGCCTCGTCCGTGGCCCCCCGCGCAAACCGAGACAAAGTGGTCAGTCAACTCACGGTGTTCTTCAACTTGTTAGTACGGTGTAGCAACGACGCTACAGTTTCGAAGCACATATAAGAAAATACGTTGCTAAAACAACACATTGCGGTTTTTTTTCCCCCTCCCTTCCAGGCCATGCCATCTGGATCGGCAACCTCCCTCCCCAGACCGAGCTCATGACCCTGGTCCACCACGTGTGCAAGGAGACGCCAGGTCTGGAGTCCCTGTTCCTCATATCCAAGAGCAATTGCGCCTTTGCAAACTTCAAGGACGAGCAGGCCTGCATCGCCGCCCAGCAAAAAGTGCACGACTCCAAGTTCCAGTCCGTCAGGCTCGTCAGCCGACTGCGCAAGAGCACAGTCGAGGGCGTGTCGGGCATCACGGCCCCGACCGGGCCGGCCGCTTCGGCGCCGCAGCAGCAACTGCCGCAGGATGAAACGGGCGACGCCGAGTCTGTGGCCGAGGACGGGTCCGTCGCCTCGCCGACCGTCGCGTCTCCGCAGCAGGTCGCATTGCCCGTGCCCACGGGGCCGGACAGGTCTGGGCCGGCAAAGGAAAAGTACTTTATCCTCAAGAGTCTGACGGTTGAGGATCTGGAGCAAAGTACCCACACCGGCATCTGGGCCACCCAGGCGCATAACGAGAAGGCGTTGAACAAGGCATACGAGGTTTGTATTTTTTTTCCAGCCCCTGGCAAGTCCACTAGTGGCAGGGCCGGGAAGAAACCCGCAGAAAAAATGAAGAACGCTAACCTAATTCCTTTCAAACCCCAAAACAAACAGACTGCAGAGGCCGTCTACCTCATCTTCTCTGCCAACAAGTCCGGCGAGTACTTTGGCTACGCCCGCATGACGTCCCAGATCAACGAGGACCCGGCCGCGGCCATCGAGTTCGCGCCCAAGGCGGCGCAGGCCGCCAGCGAAGTGGCCCTGCCCAAGGCCACCCCCACCGAGGCCAACGAGCACACCCCGCGGGGCAGCATCATGGACGACTCTGAGCGCGGCACGATATTCTGGGAGGCCGAGGTGCCCGAGGGCGAAGAGCAGGAGCAGCAGCAGGAGGGTGGTGGTGGTGGTGGCGGGGAGGACGAAAACGGCAGCACCAATGGCGCCGAGGCGGCGGCGGCGACGACGACGGACGACGCGGGCAGCACCAGGGGCGGCGATGCGGCCGGCGGCGTCGACGCCAAGACGTGGGGCAAGCCGTTCCAGATCGAGTGGATCAGCACGGCGCGGCTGCCCTTCTACCGCACGCGGGGCGTCAGGAACCCGTGGAACTCGAACAGGGAGGTCAAGATTGCGCGGGACGGGACCGAGATCGAGCCGAGTGTCGGGAGGAAGCTCACGGGCTTGTTTACGACGCGGGGTATGGCGCCGGTGCAGCAGCAGCAGATGCAGCAGATGCAGCAGATGCAACAGATGCAGTTGCAGCATATGCAGCAGCAGCAGCAGCAGCAGCAACAACAACACCAACACCAGCAGCAGATGCAGCACCATCAGGCCAGCATGAGGCACATGGTAGGCGGCGGCGGCATGCCGATGCCGGGCATGGTCCACGGCTACCCGCCCATGTTCACCCAGTAGCACAGGGGGGAACGTAGGCGCCCACTTAATGCGGCAGCGGTACGGCTGCAGGACGGGATCAAGGTGACGGATTGCCACGGCATTGTCAGGTTTGCCAGTTGATCGTTTTTCTTTTTGTGAGGCAGCGGGCGGGCTTGGCTGCCTAGATTCACCTGGCATGCGGTGAAGCAGTTGCTTATACAGGGGGAGGAGGGGGCAGCTACTACCTTTTTTTTTGTCAAAAACAGAGATCTTATAGGATACTCTTTGACATAATCAGGTCTTTTTCTTCCGCTACGGGTTTTCTTTGATGGACAACCTACACCTACCTTATCCAACACCTACCTTATCCAAGGAATTAGCGGGTCGGGGGTAACTCAACGACGGGGGATGGAACAGAAGCGAGAAAAGCATCCAAAGGCGCTCTTGAAAATTCGATGATGGTATTTTGAGATGTTTTTACTTTGGGTTGCTGCCGTCGTCGATTCAACGCATATGCCGGCACAACGGCCGTGCGTGGATGGCACCATACGGGGGGACCTAGACCAGGTAGGTATCTCGAAGAGATCGATCGAAACACACTCCCAGGTTTGCGGGAGGCAAAAGAGAGAGAAAGAAAAGGCATGGGGCTGGGGCCTGTTGGCGCTGCTGAGCTTGTTGATGGTTGGTATCGGGGGTGCTTGGCGGCTCCCAGCTCAAGCTTCTTGACTCGACACACCCTGCCCTGTTTTTCCTTCCCCTGTTTTTCCCCCTGGGGGACCAGCCCGTTCTTGAAAACACGCTGCTTGGAAACATGCTCTCATATTATGGAAAATCTCTCGTGGCCCGTGTTGTGGCATGATAGATGGGAAAATCTAGTTACAAGGCTGATGACTAGGTTCTATACCTACTTAACCGCATATAGAAGATACTTAGACTCCCGATTCTTCTATTCGGATATACATCAAGACTTTTTGCAGGTAACCCGCCCGCCTGTGAGCATGTTCTATTTTGTCTTGTGTCTTGTAAGAATAGTTAGCAGTAAAAATGATACTTATCTAGGTGACAGTTCATCACCACCCCTTCTTGTGAAATTTTATTTGTCTAGTACCCACGGACAGGCAGTGTGCATAGGTAGGCACGTGGGAATCGGTTTCCCAGGATAAGTTTCCCCTTTCGGGCCAAGATAGAGACTCCATGGAAGCGTGGTCCACGTCTCAAATGGATGGACGCAGGGCGTTCGTTCGACAAAGCTGCCATGGTGGTGGCACATGTACGACATTCAAGCCTGGTCAGGATAACTCGGGGGTGTGCTGGGATATTGCAACGACACGCTTGCCGTCGTATGGGTTCCCCTACTCATTTTGTACGAGACGCTGGCTCTTTCATGTGCATATGACAAAAGACACCCTACCGAGACTGGCGACGACTTCGAGAGTTGCCCAACCGTGAAAACCAGCTTTTCCGATGACTGCCAACTGGGACGGTTTGCGCACATGTCCCGGATTTTTGTAACTTAGTGATTTAGAATTCCAGGTCGTTGTTGTGTTTAGCGATGGTTGGCATGCAAAAACTACCGCGGAAGAAACAGAGAGACCTTGCTATCCAGGCCATGAAAAGGTCACTGATGCTGGCGCTAAATGTTCTGGCCAACGACCAAGTTGACTGCACAAGTATAGGGCTTTCCCCAGCCGAACCACACTATCCGCAGAGCACACATATCGCCGAAACGACGTTTATTCTAATTTCATTAGCCACCCTAGGCCGCGGGGCCGCAGGGCAGATACCAAACGAGGATGTAGGAGCTGCTATACGGACCAACATGGCCCCTCGAAGCGCTCAAGGCCCAGTTCCCCTCAGATCCTGCTAGATATCCCCCCGACGTAACCGACTTGCCCCTCTCAGCATCTAATCCTGCTTTAGCGGCACAATGACCTCCTCGATGCCGTCCTTGGTGATGATCATCATCTGCAGACCGTCACCGACCTCGATGTGCCTCTCGACGGCGCCGTCAAAGGCATCCTTGACCAGCGTCTCGACCGTGGCGCGCGGCAGCGGCTTCCTCTCGCGCTCCTGCAGGTCGTGGCCCGCGCCGCTGCCGGGCACGTACTGGTTCTTGAAGTTGACCTGGTTGTCAAGGAAGGGCATGATGAGCGACGCCGCGGCCCCGCCGGCCCTGCACTGCTCGCGCTCGTAGCTGCCTACAGGGTCGTAGCTGTACACTGCTCCGTGTCCGTCCTCGTCCAAGCCCGCGAGGATGGCGTGGGTGTAGTAAGGGAAGAAGCGCTTCTGGTAGAGGATGGTGGAAAGGCGCTTGGCGCAGGCCTTGGCCGACATGGGCTTGCCGTGACGGTAGCGGTAGATCTTGCAGATGGCGTCGAGGCGCTCCTTGAGGGCCTCGCCATCGGCCGCGAAGCCGACGACCGACAGGACCAGGGTGGCGTCCGAGTTGTCGGCCGTCGTGCCGCCGATCTTGAACACCTTTGGGTGGAAGCGGGTGTTGATGCTGTAGCCCGAGGCCATGCGCGTGTCGCCCGCCATGATGGCGAAGTCGTCCCCCGCGATGGCCAGGGTCGAGCCGCCGTTGTCGGTGTATCTGGGTGGGTGCATGTGTTAGCAGGAGTGTTTGTTTGTGGGAGGGGTTGGGTCGGGGTGTTCGGGCGGAAGAGAGGGCTTACGGGTCGAAGCGGTGTTGCCGAGCACCATCTGGAGCGTTGGCTTTGGGGGCGTCTGAGAAGGCGTAGTTGGGTCCGTTCATGACGGGGTTTTGGCTGAACATGGCCGCCATGGTTGATGACGGTGAGTGGGTAGGCGTGTAAAGTACTGCGAGAGGATGTGACGCTGTGTAGACTCGTGTGTGGTGGCGGGCGCAGTGCCGTCTACTCTAAAGCGGAAAAAAATCGTCAATGTCGTCAAGTCTCGGTAACGTTGTCGTCGTCTTCAATGTGTGAACCGTTTGATGGAGTGGATCGAGGTTCGGATGTCGTTTGGAGGTTGACTGATGCATCAACCGCCTGCGCACGCGTCAAGCTGGAACCTAGCTCCAGGTATTCCCGAACGCTCGGCAGGGGTGGTAGCTATAGATGACTAAGCGGACTTTAGCTAGAGTGGACGTGAGATGATGAGGTGGGGACAGGGTAGGTCCGGGTCCACGCTAATTAACTGGTATTTTTGTATAGCGGTGATAATGGTCGTTGATCTCCATTCAGGTTCCCAACCCAGCTATCCTGCAAAGCGCCGTGTCTCTATCCCGACCTGATCGCCAATGGATATATAAGATCAAGAATCCAAGGCGACAAAATACATAGGCCCAGTCGCTTGGCAGCATACTGCAAGATACGCGAACCGCCTCCATCAAGGCCGACATCATGGCGTCCAACATCCGCCAGAGGGCGCTCGAAAAGATCGCCATCCTCTCAGCCAAAACCCCATCTGTAACTTTCGAAACGTCCGACCTGTCACGACTTTGCAAAGCATGCCCAACCCATGCCAAGACCAAGGAGAATGGGTACACCTCTAAGCAGCTTGGGAGCGTCCCAATGGTATACACATTCCCTCGCCCCCCGATCCGGCACAGCATCGCCCTGACCAAACCAAACGCAGACGATTCGCGAGTATGAAGTTCTCCTCGCTCTCTGCAAGGCTGCCCCCCAGGTTCAGACCAGCCAGAGCGCTACCCAACTCGCCAAGCAGTTGATCCCCTACCTCGTTGAATCGCACGCCCAGCTCTTTGCCCAGTCGCCCTTCTTCCGCAAGATCGAGCCGTCGCCGACCGAGGCGCTAACCAACCATGTCACCGCGGCTCTCTTGTCCCTGGGCGTTCGCCACGACGCTGTAGTTGAGATGGTGACGGACAACGTCTGGGCATTTGTCAATGCCTGCTCCAACGCTACCGAAAGCCTTCTTCCGACAGGCGACGATGGCGAGGGCAACCTGGAGGATGCCATAGAGACGGCGAATATCGCAGTGTCCCTGTTGGGCTTCCTGGATGCAGCCGCTGCGCAGGTCGAATTCTGGAAGGCTGGAGGCAGGCTTGCCCTAATCCAACGACTGCGCAAACTGCTGTCCGAACCCTTCCTCGTAGCCGTCGAGTCGGCCTTTTCCACCATCCGCAACTCCCACTCGTCGGACCGCACAGTCAAGGAGTGGAAACGCTGCATGCGATTGTATACCGAGGCACGCCGGCCCCTAGGCGCCATGCTGCTTCAGCGTAGCTATATGCGGCTTCTAGTGGCAAGCACGTCCTTGTTGGTGGGAGATATTGCCGCTCTGAGGAAATCTCACGTCCTGGATTTGCTCATGTGCGAACAGGGTCTCCTGCGATCCGTGACGGCCCGGAACGGCGATGTTGATGCTCGGTCGATCGAGACCTACGCAACTGTCGCCATCGACCAGATGAACTACCTGGACGCCAGCGCCGACTTCATCCAGCTTGGCTCCTCGGCCCAGCAGGACATCGCATTTGGGGTGAGGTCTGCAGCTATCATCAGCTATCTCTTGTGTGCAAAGCTGGACGACGAGACGGCCGACGTCGACTTTCTTATGACCTGCTTGGAGGAGACCCTCGCCGACCCTGTGCAAATGTCCCACGACGAGCTGGCCTCGACAGTCTTGCGCTCAATGGCCCTCGTGTGTCGAATGCAGCCCGCGCTTGGCGCAAACGTGACCCGGGCGCTGCCTCGCTTTGTTGTACAAAGTGGCGCCAACAAGGAGATCATTGAAATCGCCTCCAACGCCCTTGCCTATGTCTTGCAGCTGCTCTCATCCGACGCCGTCATCACCACCCTCTACACTTTGGGAAATGTACTTAGTCCAGGGAGCGAACGGGCGTTGAGTAACGGGCTCAACGGCGATGCGGACGCCGCAGCTGCGCTATACCAGGGGAGGCAATCGACGGGTAGCTCCATTTCGTTACAGCTTCACGGAGAGGAAGAGACCTCTGCCGTCTATAGCAACGTTGTGCATGCAATCTGTGGGATTGCTAGCGCCTGCAACGACGAAAAGATCACTGCCCTTGCTCAGTCTATGATACTGCAGAAGATCGGCAAGATCAACTCGGTCGTGGACTGCGAAATCGTCTGGGGGGCTGCGTCTCTTGCACTGAGCGGAGGGGCCCTGGAATTCAGGTCGCTGCTGAAGATCTACACCCGCATCTGCCACGAAGCCGTTGTCGAACACAAGCAGCTACTTCTGGCCTCTGTAGCCAAAGCAAGGAACCACATCTCGGCCAACCTAAGACGCGATTCTCCGTTGTACGAAATATACTGGAACCACCTGTTGGACAGCATCATCTCACAGGGCGATGTACATCATGCCAACCATACCAAGGAGTCGGATGTGCAGCTGGCTGCTCGTGAGATCGCCGAGCTTTTGCAACCCATGGCTGTCTTCATGGCCACCCAAGACTTTAGCGTCGACTGTCATCGAGAGGACGAAAGCTACGGCCTGCTCCGAGATGCCTGGTACAACATTGTCGTGCATGGTTTCACCCTAGCGACCGAACGCGGCAAGAAATACGTCGACGAACTACGCATCATGGCCATCCACTCGCCACCCCTGGTTGCCGAGCAGCGTGGAGACCAGATCGAGAGTGACATTGAGCTCAATCCGGTCCTTCGCAGGGGCATGAGTAACGATCGGGAGAGCGTGCAAAAGAAGCACCTCTGCGAGCTGCTGCCCTCGAAAGCTGCCGAGATCCGCGGCCTCAGCTACCGGAAAGTCATATTCCTTCATGCCGCTTACCTAGTGGAGAGTCTCCGTGCCGATGCTGGCGATTGCGCCGCAGCCCTCTCGTACTTTTTAGAGCCAAGCATGCGCCGAGGAGATGTGAGCAGCATCATGGAGGGCATCACTGGAACTGTCGTTGAAAGGTATCTCAAGAAGACACTGAGCGGGGCCCATCCCAACTTCACCGCACAATACGCAGCTGCTCAGCTGGTGGCCGTCTTCTGCAGCTGTTGCCATCGGATCGAGCGTGTACAGCAAGCAGCCTACGGCTGTGCCGACCGCATCATCAATCAAATCCCATCGGCTCTTTGCCACCGCTCGTCTTTGTTTGCCCTCCTCGAGCTTCTATCTCTGATGTGGACAAGCTGCCTTGAGGCCGAGACAGACCTCTATGAGCCCCGGTCGACATTCACCTCTGCCCGCGGGCGGGTCACCGTCGAGCTCTCGGACGATTACGCATTTCGAAGACGCACGTTGGACACGCTGTACAAGAAAGCTAGAATCTGGGTCAACACCGTCATCAACCTCGCCCCGGCAGACGTCAAGGGCCTCCTGCAGACATATCTGTCCGATTTTGATGATGACGGCGCGTATGGGCACGTCTCACTTGGCAGGTCTTTCGCGCTCGAGCTTGGGTCCTGCATCCCGTCGACGGACCAGCGCCTGCAGTCGCTCACCAGAATAGGGGACTGTCACATAAACACGGCATCCGACTTTGTGGCGCAGTACACTACCCGCCAGGAGTACCGATACGCCGAAGCACTTCCCGACCACAGCATGGAGTGGCTTAGTTTCATGCGCATCGACCGCCGCTCGTCTTTCCTGCCAAACCCCAACCACGAGAGTACGGACGCCGTCTCGGCCCTGGCTCACATTGAGGAGCGTCTCTTGGAAAAGAAGAACACGCCTTTGACTGACGTGCGCGACATCCTGCGACGTGCTGCCGCTCTTCTGTGTCGCCCCGAGCGCGAGGAAGCCAACGTGGTACACTACCTAGTCAGCATTCCGTTTGCCATGTTCACGAAACAGTCCATCAAGCTTGGGGTGTCTCTCTGGCTCGGCGTCATGAATGAGAACCCACGGATGGAGCCGCGTCTGCTCAACGAGATTTCGCAACAGTGGGAACTGAGCATCCAGAAGAAGCAGGGCCTATTCAACAAGTCTATCACGTATCCGGATCCATTCTTCTTGAAGGAAGAGTTTGCCCCGAGTGACGCCGCTGGCATGGCAAGGCGGAAGCAGGTCGTCCACAACCTTTTGTCGCCGCACACGACGCTGCTTCAATTCATGAGTAGCCACTTCAACGCGACTCGTTTAGGCAGCGCAGACACGCAGAGGGTGTTCCTTCGGATCCTGGATCTGACGCTCGACGCGCTCAAAACTTCGACGCCGCACCCTCTGGCGCGCGACCTCATCTTCCAGATATTGCTGTACGGCCTCCGAGTTCTGCGGACCTGCACCACCACAGGTGCCATAGCTCAGTGGCGACTCAAGGACAAGATTCTGACGGCGGCTCTGAGCTGGTTTGCCGGCGCGCCGCGCTGGTCGGTTGGTAGCAATATGCTCCAGGCCAAGACAGAGATTCGTCTTCTGAGCGAGATTATGACTGCCGTCAATGCCGTGTCGTATATTGGGGCACACGCCGTCGGGAACATACGGTCGCTGCAGTCGAGGGAGCAGCTTCTTCTGTTGCTGTTGGAGAATGAGCACACACGGCTGCGGGTGTGGGTGTATCCTCTCGGCGAGCCGCATGCTGCAGCGACACATGCAACCATTATGCATCCACACAAAGGTTCTTTGGAGGTATGTTTACTATCTTGACATTTTGTTCTGTCCGGTACGGGCTACAGGTAAACCACTGGATTTGCTAACCCACGTTCAACAGAACGCCATTATACCCCTCATTCGCACAGCGTGGGCCGAGGACCCGTCAATTGCTATCGGCTTGGTTGCCAGATTCCCGCAGAACCCCAGGATCCAAAAGGAGGTCCGCTGGCTGCTTCTCAACTTCCCGAGCAAGGCGGTCAATGACCCAGAAGCGCTGGCTGTGCTGCTTGATGGGGCATTGCCGATTGATGTCAGCTTCCAGCTGAAGGTATGTGAATACTGCTGTTCTCGTCTGTATAGCTGCGCGGCCGGCTATCTTATTTCTGCACACATGCGCCGTATATGCTGACAAGAAGATAGCATCTGCTCTACTGGGCACCGGTGGCGCCGATCACTGCGGTGACATACTTTATGCCTGCCTTTCAAAACCATCCCCTGCTTATCCAATATGCTATGCGGGCTCTAGAGAGCCACCCTGTGGACGTCACCTTCTTTTACGTTCCTCAGATTGTGCAGACGCTGCGGCACGATGAGTTGGGCTATGTGGAGCGATACATCGTGGAGACGGCGCAATTCTCGCAGCTATTTGCGCACCAGATCATCTGGAACATGAAGGCCAATGCATACAAGGACGACGACTCTACAATTGTAAGTGGACAGAAGCGTCACCTGAACCATTGGTGAGAGGCCTTTTACCTAACCTACATAGCCCGACCCAATGAAACCAACGCTGGACGAGGTCATGACCAAGATGGTTGAAAGTTTCACCCCGGTTGATCGCGACTTTTACCAACGAGAGTTTGCCTTCTTTGATGAGGTCACTGGCATCTCTGGCAAACTCAAACCGCTCATCAAGAAGTCCAAGGAAGAGAAGAAGCAAAAGATTGAGGAAGAGCTTCGCCTGATCAAGGTTGAGGTTGGGGTGTATCTTCCCAGCAATCCCGACGGCGTAGTCATCGGCATCGACCGAAAGTCGGGCAAGCCGCTGCAGAGTCACGCGAAAGCGCCGTACATGGCTACCTTCCGAATCAAGCGCAACAGGGCAGTAGATGCGACTGACAATCTATTAGAAGAGGCGAGCAAGCCCAACGGCTCCATGGCAAACGAGAACACGATCGAGCTCTGGCAATCTGCCATTTTCAAGGTCGGCGACGACTGTCGACAGGATGTACTCGCACTGCAGATGATCGCTGCCTTCAGGGGCATCTTTGCCAGCGTCGGCCTGGACGTGTATGTGTTCCCATACCGCGTGACAGCCACAGCACCAGGGTGCGGCGTCATCGATGTGCTACCAAACTCAATCAGCCGCGATATGTTGGGTCGCGAGGCGGTCAACGGCCTCTACGAGTACTTTGTGAGCAAGTACGGCAACGAGGACTCGCTCCGGTTCCAGCAGGCCCGCAACAACTTCGTCAAGAGCATGGCGGCCTACAGCATCATCTCGTTCCTACTGCAGTTCAAGGACCGGCACAACGGTAACATCATGATCGACGACGCGGGCCACATCCTGCACATTGACTTTGGCTTCTGCTTCGATATCGCGCCTGGCGGCATCAAGTTCGAGCGGGCGCCGTTTAAGCTCACGTCGGAGATGATGGCCGTCATGGGAGGGTCGATGGACTCGCAGGCCTTTAAGCAGTTCGAGGAGCTGTGCGTCAAGTCCTTCCTGGCATCGCGGCAGTACGCCGACAAGCTGTCACAGATTGTGCTGCTCATGATGGACAGCGGGCTGCCGTGCTTCAAGCCCGAGAGCGTCAAGCACTTTAGGGACCGGTTTGTGCTGGACCGCAACGAGCGCGAGGCAGCGGACTTTGTCAAGGACCTGATCCGCAAGAGCCACGGGAGTTACTCGACTGGCTTCTACGACGGGTTCCAGCTCATGACGAACGGGATTCCGTACTAGATGGGGGCTTTTTTTTTGCTCGTTTCGTCCATTTTACACATGTGAACTAGATAGACATGACTGCAATAGAAGCAGTCTCTAATGTTGCAAAGAAACTCAAATCTTGTTTTGCATTATTTGGTTCTTGGTGTTTCGAACGACACGAAGCACCGGGCGGTGCTTTCGTGCTTATTTCCGTTTCCGTTGGAGCAAATCCTTCCAAGTGATATTGGGAGGCAAGTATTGATCGATTCAACCAAGTTTGGGGGGTTTCGTCTAAACGCAAAAGGAAGGCACAAGAACAGCAAAAAGAAAAAGAAGAAAACAAGAAACAGGGCCTGCAAGCCAAGGCCAAGAATCTCCAGCACAGGGGCAGGGCAAAAAGCCAATACAAGCATAAAAACCGGATTCGAGGATAGCCTCATCCGGCAGGAGATGGAGTGATATGGCGCCGAACCCAGTCTATACCTGTACCGTACCCAGAAATGATAACCTCGGACCAAATACATAGGCCACACCCGTCATCGTATTATTTCCCCCCGTCAGGATGGAAATGGTAGATTGGATTCCAGATGCAAAACACCCGGGTGGCTTAGCCACTCGAGAGCATGCTTTGCCGCCTTTTTTTTTTTTTTTTTTTATCCTTTGGTGGCTTTGATCCTATGTTTTGTTTTGATCGTATGCTTGTTTCTGTGATATTCCATGTCACATTTTCGCCCCCTTTACCCATTTATGGTTCCCGGGCAGGACTGGGGGAAATGATACGAGGCGGTGAATAAAGAAGGCGAGGGAAAAACGCCCCAGACATGAGAGACAAAAAACCTGCTTTGTGGGTT
The DNA here is from genome assembly GCA_031306065.1 of Pseudopyricularia cyperi. NCBI lineage: Eukaryota > Fungi > Ascomycota > Sordariomycetes > Magnaporthales > Pyriculariaceae > Pseudopyricularia > Pseudopyricularia cyperi. The sequence continues at coordinate 140 of JASAOQ010001046.1, read as the reverse complement.
GTTATCCTCCCCCAGCACTATAGAACATAGGATATGATACCATGTCCATTACCGGAGTTTGGGATATGAGTTATAGCAGGCTGTTTACAAGGTTTCTGTTTTCTTGGATCGGGCTTGGACAAAGCCGGAGTAGATGGGGG
>JASAOQ010001041.1:0-14876 GCA_031306065.1 Pseudopyricularia cyperi | reverse complement strand
ATATTATTAATAGGGAATTCCGTAAAAAAAGCAATTTGGAATTATCCGGTTACGAATTGGTACCGTTTCGTATAAATATTTCGGTAAATTCGGGGAAATAGCTGTTAAATCGTTATCTTTTTTTTGGCGGATATGCCGCAGTTTATCCTGCGTTTGCGTTTTTTTTTGGACGTTGCCGAAAATTTGCAAAAAATAATCAAACAAATCGAAAAAATCGAATTTTTTATAAATATTTCCGGTTTCCCAAAAATTTTGGATACGTATTATTTTATCCGTTGGCAGCGTTTCCAAAACCTAATACCAAATTGTTTGGGGGTTTTTTATAAATCCCAGGGGGCTATTTAGGTTATATTTTATAATAAATCGGTTGTAAAAAAAATTAAATTTATTATTTTTCCCATTCCATTTGGGCTATAGTAAAGTTTTCCGGCCGGGGGCTCCGTCCGTTTTTTTAACGGCGGGTTATTTTTTTATAAACTGGATCCGCGTATTTTAAACTGCGTTTTATATACGGGAATCCGCCAAACGTATAAATTTTATTAGCTGCGCTATATTTTTATCGTCGTCGGCCGTTTGCGTTCCTATTTAAACGGGGGGAACGGCGGTCTTTTCCTGCTAAAACGATAGGTTTGCTATCGTTATTTCGTTTGCGATATTGCGTACGTATTTTTAACTGCGTTTGTTTAAAGCGGGTAAAATTTTATATAAAGGTTTTGCATTGGTATTGTATTTTGGTGCTAAAATTGTCGAAATTAGATTCTACGAAATGTAAAGGAGTAGGAAAGGGTGTTTCTGTACCTTCGAACGCGGGCGCGTTTTTAAAAAGACGCAGCCACGTGATTGCAGTGGGTCCGGTCCGACCGGATCTCAGTTTCCAGGGGCTAGCCCCCTAACAACGGGCGGTAGAAAATTTCCCGCGCGATTTAAATTTTGCGATACGATTAAATATTACGTAAAAAAAGTTGGTAAAAAAAAACGTTTTGAAACAAAAACTAAAAAAAAGCACTAACTATTTATATAGCCAAAAGGATTTGGCCAAATGGAAAAGAAACCTGATATTACGACCAAAGCCCAGGATACGGCTACGAAAATAAATACGGGGCAACCACCATTTGTAAATACCTATACGAATCTACCTGGAAAAACGACAACGTTAATAGGTTACGTGGAAAAATACGTAACCCGAATACGATATGCTTGGTATATGCTAAAAATTATATATTATATATAGCATAAAAAATATATTTGATATGCAATATATCAGATATAATATATATAGCAAAGCCAGGCTACGAAACAGCTTTACAGATATATAAGGACATTTACTATTACGTAGATAGCTTTAGTTTTAGGATTGCTTACCAGCAATCAACTTCGTTAACACCATCGATTATATTATCAGTTTACCTACCAAAACCCTTTGCATTGCTTTATTGCTTTCAACCCACTGTACCCTACCATAGGAACAGGCCCCCGATACTTGATCGTAACATAGTTAGATACCAAAAAAGCCAGAATAGAGGATAATTGATGGTTTGCGGGTGGTTTCTAACTTCTCGAATTACATAGTAGCCGATGGTGATACGACGCGGTTCAGCTGCTGCATAGTTGGCAAAAGTGGCTGCCAAAGCAAGATATTTCCACGAGCCTAAAAGCATTGTCGTTTGTTGATAGCACAAAAGTCGCTGTTTTGGTATAAGCCGAGAAAGTCAACACAAGGGAAAGTGTGCGTTAAATACAAACTGGAAGTGATAGTATTTGCATACCTTGGAGAGAAATTATACCTCTGGCTAAAAGTCGTACGATACAATTTCATTTAGTATCTCCAAGCTTTAGCATGGTGAAGACGGGGAAATCACATTGTAAAGCCTTGATTAATGTAGGGTGCTGTCAAAGACACGGCGATTACGGCTTTTAATGTTAAAGGATATTACGATAAACACAAGCATAATGTTTACTGCGCATAACACATACTAGATGGTAGGTACTTTTGATGTCATGCATTCTGATGTACGGCGTTTCCGTAGAGAGAACAATACCCCCTACAAACATGGTAGAAATATCGAATACCACAACTTGTGGTATTTCAAATATCGGCAGCTCGATAGCCAAAGACAGAGGCCGCCCAACAGCCACCCGCGCCCAGTGAGTTGGGCGACTCTGGCGTAGCCGCAACCAAGCGCAACATGGCATCACTACGACAGGCACCATGTAAAGGCCACGACAGCCCCCCCGACATCCTCAACAGCAGTTTGCCGGGAGTTTATATAATATAAAATGGCTGAGGCACTATGATCATCTTATTTTGATGGGATCATCCAGGTAGTCATTACTGATCATTGGCTTGCTAGGATGTGCAGGGCTGAATATGACACTCTCCAGTCAAGCCACTGTGTTGGCGTCTTCCGCACCCTTTTGAGCTGCAGCTTGCGTCGGGTTTGGGGTGAGATCCACGGATTGTGCGCACCATTCCTCCTCATTGGCTCTCCTCAAAGTGTGAACTCCTTGATGGGAACTCGGAGCGAAGCTGAGCTGCCACGGATTCATGCCAAGAACTCGCTGACGCCCGACGGCAGGGCTTAGTCTACCTACCTTAGCCTAGAGGTTGTCAGCCCACGATTGGACGATTGGAACTCTACGTGGCTGATGGCTGAGAACGGAATTGGATCCAGATGGCGCTGACAGCTCGGTAGGGATTCAAATCCGCGGGCCCTCGGGACCGTCGTCACGCAAAGCTGTAAGTGTCCGGATTCGATCATGTGTCAGCCGCAGCATTGGATTCCACGACAGATAGTACACCAGGGTCGGGTCAGATTCGTCCTCAAGTTCGCCGTGTTTCTTGAAAGCGCCGGCTTATGTACATGAACATAAATGTCGGGACCAACCCCTTCCACCAGAGCAGTCCACAGTAGATCTGTTACAGCACGCTCAAAACAAAACAGTATTCGAACAATATATATCCAGTCAACAAGAGAAAAGCAGGAAGCACTCAACACCGCATCAAGAAACCAGCGAAACAATGGCCCCCTGCAACGGCGTCAAGTTCGAGCCCGACCACGACATCCCCAATCTCCATGGCAAGGTGATCTTGGTGACGGGTGGCAACTCGGGTCTGGGTTTGGAGACCATCAAGCAGCTCGCAAAGCACGAACCAGCCCACATTTACATGGGCGCCCGCTCAAAGGCCAAGGCCGAGGAGGCCATCCAGGCGATCAAGGCGTCGACGCCGGCCGCAGCCAAAACACCCATCACTCCACTCGAACTCGACCTGGCATCCTTTGCGAGCATCAAGGCCGCGGTCAACAACTTCATCGCTTCGGCCAACCGGCTCGACATCCTCATCAACAACGCCGGCATCATGAACGTCCCCGAGGGCCTGACCTCGGACGGCTACGAGGTGCAGTTCGGCACCAACCACGTCGGCCCCGCCCTCTTGACGCAGCTCCTCCTCCCGAGGCTGAAGCAGACGGCCGCCGCGGCAGGGCGCGGCGACGTGCGCGTCGTCTTCCTCTCCTCGGACCTCGCGAGCTACGCACCGAGCGCCGCCTACGAGAACCCGGAGCGGTTCCGCACCACGATGCCGAACCGGGGCACCCAGCAGCGCTACAGCATCAGCAAGCTGGCCAACGTCCACTACGCCTGGGCGCTCGCCGAGCGCAACCCGGACCTCGTCGTGACGTCGGTGCACCCGGGCATCGTGCAGACGAACCTGCTCTCCACCTACAAGGACGGCTTCAACCCCGTCGTCAAGGGCGCCCTCAACCTCGCCCAGCGCGCCATCATGACCACCCCGGAGAAAGGGGCGTACGGCCAGCTGTGGGCTGCGGTCGCGCCGACAGGCGTCGAGACGGGCAAGTTTTATCATCCCGTCGGCGTCGTGGCCAAGGGGACCCGGCAGACGAAGAACGTCGAGCAGAGGGACTTTTTGTGGCACTGGACGCAGGAGCAGCTGCAGGGTCACCTCTGATGAGTCGGGGGCTGTGTATTTCTTTTGTTTCCTTGGTCTCTTTTTTTGTCTTTGATAGTTTCCAGCCATAGAGTCCTTGACAGCATGCTGATTTACGTTGAATATGACAACTTTTGTCCTTGCAGAGTCCGAGTATTTGCCCTTTTGTTGCTTTGCATGAGGACGGAGCTGAGGGAATTACGGAAAGCTTTAGTTTGACGCCAGCCGTAGTGCTTAGTTTGGGTGCGGTGGACGGCTAGTTTATAGGATTTTTTTCACTTTTGTTTCTCTTTTCCTCCCATTCTTCCCTCTTTGTCCCCCTTTTTTTTACCTTGTTTCTTTTTCTTCGGTTTTATGATATCCATTTTCCACAGAGCCATTTTGTTGTATAGTAACTGGCGTTCCACCGCATAACATCGAGTGTATCTTTAGGATTGTTGCTCGACCTACGTTGCTTGCTATCCATAAGATTTTGGAGGTTTGCCAAGTGACTGCTTAGCCGCGTTGAGTTGAAAATCTGCACTGCGTAGTTCTACCCAGAACGGTCATGCTTCGAAACTGAAAGCCATCGGTGCATAGTGCAGAAGCGAATTGAATCCTCTGGCATCATTTGATAAAAAGGGGCGTCCCCCAACGGGCTTATTGATACTAATTAGAAACAGAAAAAGTGTGTGCAGGAGCTGGATACGTAAACAGAATGGCACCGAGTTCCGGCCTCGAGATTCCTCCTCCAGCCAGACAGGGCCTTGCACATTTCCACGGCGTTTGCAGACTCCAGCTCCGGATCGTCCCCAACAGCTAATGCCTAACTAGACAGCAGCAGGCCGAGCGCGCAAGCCACAGCAATGCTCTACTCGTCCACAGCAGGATCGAAGCCAGTAATGCTGTCGTCCATGGCGGCCCGGAGGTTGTCGGTGAAGGCGCCGTCGTGCAGCTTGGCTCGCGGGCCGCCAAAGTCCTCCATGGCGATGCTGCGAAGCTCCTCGCTCGGCCAGTTGTTCCACCCAACGAGGCGTCCAAGGAACCACTAGTGGCATGTTAGCTTTTATATCAACTGCAGAGTTTGCGAGCACGGGAAGAACAAAAGAAAAAAAACAAAAGCTTACATCGCCAGTGTAGTTCTCAATGTTGTCGTCGTCGGGGTTGGCGATGCGCCAGCAGTGCGTCTCGCCGCCGTCCTTGTGGTACACGACCTTTGCGCGGTCGTTGTCCTTGATGGGCGGGCTGTTGGTGGCGCCGCCGTACCCGCCGTGGCAGCTGGGCGCGACGCGCCTGACGACGTTGTCCTGGACGAAGACGACTATGTTCTCCCAGTCGTGGCGGTGGCCGGCGCCCCAGGACCCGCAGATGACCTGGTCCTTCTCAAAGTAGTACTCGTACATGATGGCGCACCAGCCGTTGTTGCAGCGGCTGCGGCTGTAGACGTTGTTGTTCTCGAGCCGGTTGTTGTCGCGGCACACGGACGCCAGACAGCCCGGCGGCACGCCGTTGGACGCGTCCCAGCCCCCATTCTTTTCGCCGTCGGCCCCCACCGCGGCCGTGTAGTAGCAGCCGTCCTGGTCAAAGTCGGTCACCGGCTGAAACCGGTGCTCGAGCTCGCTGGCGCTGTCGGTGATGGCCTGCACGATCTCGCGCCGGGGGAGCGAGTGTAGCACGCTCCCGGGCACAATGGTAGGGTTGGCCGCGGCCAAAGTGGCGGCGCCGAGAAGCATGGCGCTGGCGGTAGTAAAAGTGTGCATCTTGAAAAAGCGGCTTTGAAGCGTATTAGAGGGCTTTTTTGAGGAAGGGATAGGGCCTTTGTCTCTATATTGCTTTGTGAGCTTGAGGCTTGCTGATGGAGTTGAAAGTGAGGACATAAGAGGAAGCAAGAAGCGCATCTTTATACTTTTCACGGCCCCCAACTTTGGTTTACATCTTGGATAGATATTCCGATCATTGTCGTTCCTTACATCACAATCCAGCCACCCAGGTCCGTTCCAGACTTGATTCCGCCTCGGGTCCGAATCGCGATGAATCTCAGCCGCGACCCTCTTCATCGACTCCCGCTGCCTAGAATAGTGGTTCAACTAATTAGACTAAGCCTACAAATGCCTCTGGCGATCCCTCTTGGCGATGCTTCTTTACCAAATCACAACAGCCAGCGGCAAACACGCGGTCCCACAATATCTTGTACCGCCGCCGTGAAGATCATCAGCAAGATACCAGGCAGGAGTCAAAAGGCAAACATCGGGAGTTGCTGTGCCGTCTATGACGTCCCAAGGCCCACGCTCAACGCATCGCGATCTATAGACCCTTCAGCTTCAATGGCGTTTTACAGCCGCACTCGTCGCGCAAATCTCGCACCCTAACCTCGCATTGCTTGTTGGAGCGGCCAAGATCATCCGCGGTGCGACCCATAAGCGCCAAGATGGAGGGGCTATGCTCCGGCGCGCTCCGTGCAGGATCCACGCCAAGAGAACATTGCACAAGCCTCGCTAATCGCCGGGGCAGTATGAGATGTGTTGCCCTACACGAGGTGAATAACCACTGGGGGACAACGAAGAATACTGACGATAAGGCCTGAAGGTAGAGTAAGATGATTACGTTTGAGTGCCAAGGTCTCTCAGTGGAGTCTACTACATATCAGTTTGGAAGCCATTCGTAGTCCGCCGGTGTGTCGGGGCTTCGCTGTGTCGGATGAGACGATCCGGCTCTGGTAATGAAGCTCAGGTTCTCTGCCGCTTGAGATACACCCTTTGCCAGTATAACAATACAAGAGATAGTTGTAATGAACATTCAATAACAATCCACACTGTTTTAAGCGATATACAAGTGGAGGAGGTAGCATAGTGCTGTAGTTACTCTGCGATAACCTGTCTGTATCAAGTAAGGATGTGCAGAGCGGTCAATGGGGGTATCAGTTCAACCCCAGGCCTTTGATGGAACGATCTTTGGAGGCTATTAAACTGCAGCCTTGTTGAACATGCCCGTTTTCGTCGATACACTTGTAACCGATGACCCGGAAATGGGCCTTGTTAAGTTCCACAGGTTTAGGCAACGCTTACCTACGCCCTGGCAATGTCAACTTGGGCAAATTTCATAAGTTTCTTGGTTTAAACATAGCAGTTCAGGACTTGGGACGACAAAGGAAATGCAAAGAAAGTGACGTATGCATGTCACAATACTCTATTGTCGCCGCCACCTCCTATACATGGTACGCGCTCATCTTATGACATTGGATGCGGGTGTACGATTGGCAGTAAGCCCAGTCCAAAACGTAGTCTAAGACTTGAAAAACGACTGAAAGGAATCAGCTCCGGGTCCCAGTAGGACGCTGACATGGCAACACACACTGATTAGCGTCAGGCAGCTCATACTAAAATGATGAGACAGCGGCACGGCAGATAGTTGGTGATATCTGTGGAGCCCGGACGTGGTGCAAGTTCTGTCCTGTTATTAACTGTCGACGGCTCGGCTGACACTTTCGGGTTTGGTCCTTACAGCAGTACTTTACATACACCTATTGAAGTAAGTGCCGTTATTGCGACATAGTGTACTCGATCTAACAGCGATGACTTTTCTGCGCTCTTTTCCAGTTTGTTGAATCTACGTTCAGGTTTTGTCAGATGTGGAAGTGAACATCGTTGAAACGCAAGTAGGTACCTAGCAAGAATATCAAAATTATACCGAGACTGGTAAGTTGCGGTTACCGAGCTACTTCTCATATAACTGTCTCGGGTTACAATTCCCCCGATGTACTTTTATATGCTTAGAAGCCCCGATGATTTCTACTGTAACTTGAAGCCTACCATGACAAGCGGCGCGATAAGGGGCTTGTAAATCCCACGCCATGGATGGCAGGGTCCGAACTTTGTTGGTTGACGGGATGGTGTTATTTGCGGGTTGTGGCCTACGAGGTACCAGATTGGTTCCGGCTTTGATACGGAGTTTGCGGTGATAGAAAGGCCTGTGCGAGCGTAGTCTCGCTTCCCTACTCTGAGAAGATCCTGATAGTTGGCGGTAACAGTAAAACCTGTGTTTACAGTCGTATTGTGACGGCTCCTAAAACCAACTGTCTTACAATATCTCTTGATTCTCTACTGCCGTAATCAGAACAAGTTTTGTACCAGAAAGTGGACCAGTACTGTGGCTCACCTGTACCGAAGCGCCCGTATATAAAACTTGAAGTTGATCGAACCCGTACAAAGTCTTGCGTGATTCCCGCTTAGATTCCCTCATCATCAAACTATCGTACAATCTGCAACACTTTGCAGCAACTATTCCTACCTACACTCAGTATCCCAACAGACTATATAATAATATGTAGATCTCACGCATCTTTACTACCATTGCCTGTTTGGTTGCCTCGGCCGGCCTGGTTGCCGCCGCTGCCTCGGCCCCCGGCCAGGGAAGCGATGCCGGGCTTTACCCGCGCGACTGCACTGTAGGTCATATTCCATGTTATTGCCTGTCTACACAGCGTATCGTAAAGCCGGGCTCTACATATTGAACTAACGCCAAAACCCTGGTTGTAGGATTCCTCGTGCCCTGTTGGTGTCGCTTGCTGCGGCCGATATTGCTCGTTTGCAGGCTGCTGAAAGAACTGAACACTACGATAAGCTCGGAGGTCGTGTTGAAGAGCCTGAGCTGACTGTTTGTTTAGCAGAGCTGTCTTGGTTGTGGTTCCATTTGCTGAAGAGTTCTGGATATATGTTCATGGCTGAAGCTTGGGTACTATGGTGATGGAAATATGCACAAATCACTTGGCTAGGTACACAGCACTTGTTTTACGCTCTTTTACCCTGCAACTCCAGGCTACTTGTAAACTCAGTCAAATAGTTGTATTCTAATGCCATAAATAAGGGTTAGGGGAACCAGGAGTTTTGTCGGTCCCACTACCCCGCGCAGATCCGCGCTGTTGTCGTTCGCGACAGACCGCGTCCACAAACAGCCACCATCGCCAGTTTCGGGCCCAAGCCTTTGAGTATTGTTGGGATCCGTCCACGGAAGCCCCGAGCTCCTGCCAAAAGATGTCGACACCAACTCTGCAGACTTATGGCGACTGTGTCTCGTCGCTGCGTACCTCTCTCTCGTTTCTCGAGTCCTCTGTACAGACGCTCGACTCGGGCGTCGCCGACTTTCCACGCATGTGCACCGTCCTCAAGTCCGTCCGCGTACGAACCCCCCTGTCTACCAGTGGCCCCTCTTGCCCGTCCAGACATCTAACTTTTGTCACGCGAAACAGCACTACGAACTGATCCCAGCCACGACCCTGTCCGCCGCCGAAGCCTCCCTCCGCTCCGAGATCGGGCCGTTCGTGTCGCTGCTGCTCGACCGCGCCGACGCGCACCTGGCCAGGCAGGCGCGACGCATCGAGACGCTCAAGGCGCGCGCCGAGCTCCAGGCTGGGCGGCTGAGCTCGTCGCGACCGGCAGGCGAGGACGACGAGCCCACGGCCGGCAGGCGGAGGCTCGCGGGCCGGGACAAGGGGAGCAAAGCGGGCGGCGGGCGGAGGCTGCAAGGTGGCGCGGCGCTCAGGGCCAAGATGGTGACGCAGCGCAAGGAGGCGCTACAGTACGCCGTCGACAGGCTCGAGATGGAGGTTGCGCAGAAGGAGAAGGAGCTCAGGCTGCGTCTGGGCGAGTGAGGGCGGTTGCTCGAGACATCCTTTGGACGCCTGGACAACTCAAGCTGGCTGCGATGAGCCGCGACTTTGTCTGCTGGTGTCACTATTGAAGATCTAGCAGGACTACGTCAGGTATCGCTCTCCCTCAAGGTCGACAAGATTGGAGATATGCTCTTGGGAACGCATTCTCTAAGACCGTGGCCACAGTCAAACCCGTCGACCGAGTTTAGTTGTCTTTGTAAGACGGCAAGGTTACCGAAAACCACATGGAGGGCACTCCACGGTTCCCTAGCGCGCGGGCACAATTTGTAGGAAGAGAAAGAGACCCTGACGAGAAATGAACGAGACATCCTGGTGGGGAGGTCAAAGCAATCGAGAAGTCAGAAAGCTTAGTCCCCTCGCCAGAAAGCTCGCCATGCAGGAACACCGGACCGAGAGGGCCATCGACGCTTCGAGAGGCCTACGATATTGCCTTGTCAGAGGTGAAGTCTCAGCTCAAGACTGGCTTGTCTGGCTTGGGCCGCTGCGACATTTTCTCCGCCTGCGCCACTGGGAAAGAAGCTGCCGTCTAGGGCTCGTCATACTGGGAGTGCGGTTGCACTTTTTGGCGTGTCGGGTCTGTCATGCCTGATGGGTCGACCTGGGACTGCGATTGCTGGGCGTTACGATACATACATTGGTTTTGCAGCCGGTGCACGGATAACGGGATATTTGTACTCGGATAACAGCGGCAGACGGTACCTCAAGGCCGGTATGTCGCCGGACTGTATCAACAGTGCAGTGATACTTTCAATACGTTGTCTTTTTGCCGCTCGAACTGGTTCCAACCCCCTACTCAAACCCATTCAGTGTCTTACTGTGTCACCGTGTTCCTTCGTTGCTTGGCAGGTACAAAATAGGTGCTGAGGAGTAAGTCGAGCCCGTAAACCTGCCAAGCCATTTATATCGAGAAGCCGGACCTCTTATCAGGCGGTAGAACATTAACCCAGGTACAGGTTCTCATGAAGCCCATGATTCGGTAAAAGCGGCTCAGTGCGGCGCCAACGCCCAGGAGCTGTGCAAAATGCGTAGAAGCTCCATGCTGCATCAAAAGTAGAAGACGGGATGGCCCTTTAAGATATAGAATGCTAATTAACGTTTATCTTGGACGAAAAATACCTCATTGTGCAAACTTTACCGAGACGCCTTCACCCAAAGACCTTTGTATTGTAAAGAACAATTGGAGTCACATCGCTACATCCCCAGGCAAGAAACCCAAAAGCTAACACCGCCAACTTTACCAAAACGGATTGATCCTGTCAAACGCGCCGCTGACAGTGCCGGCGGCCGCACTGCCAAACTGCTTCACAGGCTCAGTCATCTTGCTTATGCCCGCCTGGACAGTTCCCAGGAAGCCCGTGTACTCGGGCGTCTGAGCAGGCGCGGGAGTCACCGGCGTCGTATCCGAGTCGAGGCTGTTATGGCACCCTCGGGAAGTTGGGCCCCCGGAGACGGCGGGGGTGCTACACCAGGAGGGGCGAAGTCTTGGTCGTCGAGGACAGCGTCGTCAAAGGCCGGCACCGGAGTGAGCGTGGAATGGACCCCGAGGCCACCATCCAGGGGTGTATCGCCAGCCAAGTCGACAGCTGGCGGTGGTGAGGATGGAATGTCGACAAAGTCCTGCTGCTGCATGTCGATGGTGTCAAGTATAGCTATTTCGCGGATGCGCAGCGGCCTAGCAATGGCCGTGGAGGCTAGGGGGAGAATAAAGAGGATCCGACGGAGGGTAACCATTTTGCGGTGCTGGGCTCGAGTGATGTTATGGGATGGACAACTGCATGCATATATCGTCTCTGGTCGCTCTTGGTTTTGATCTTCTCTTGTGTCTCCTGGCTATCCACTGGAGCGCAACGAATGTCTTTATCTAGTCCCATCTTTTTGTACATCGCCATCCCAACATGTGTGAAGCCGCTTGGTGCTTACTGCGCACAAAGACTCGGCACGATCGGGGGATGTCAGCACGGCATTTTGCGGCAAAGAAACGAGTATACAACCTCTGAAAAATGCTTGGCTATTGCTGCAATACGCTCAATTGCCGTTCATCCCGTGAACACAGCCACTCTCACTTAGCCCTCTTTTGCCTTTCCCATGACGGAGCTTGGCGCGCACTCTGGCCGGGACTTGTTCTGCGATCCAAAATGCTCCCACCGTATGCTCAGGGTGATCAGACTACATAACAATCCCCGCATATCATTGCACTGGGCCACGCACCGAAGCCTCATGCGCCTCGTTCGCCTCTTCTGTCCTCAACGGAGTCGTCTTGCACGTCTCCAATTCGTCCCTCCGCTTCCGCTGCTTGAGTCTGCTGCAAGCTGGTCAGGGGCCATAGAGATATGCTGCCAGTCATTCCATTTCACATGCCCTCGCCCTTTATCGCTTCTCCCAACATCACTCGCCAACATCAGTTTGGATTACCCATGTGGCTGCTGGCATTCATCCATATGCGCACTTGGCCAACAGTCGAAAGCCAGCGCCTCTTCCGACCGTGAGAAACAGCCTGACCATGGCGGTGATGATGGCCAGGACGCCTGAGCAGAGGAGCGTGCCGATGACAACCTTGCGGTAGGAGGACGCGGCGGAGTGTGCGTGCCACCGGCGGCGCCAGGCAGAGTATTGCCGTATCGGTCAGTACGTTGAGCACCATGATTTAGACCATGGTCGAGCTTGAGTAGACACGTGACGACGATGAGACGGGTTTGCTGATCTAGTTATTCGAGAAGCCGCGTGCATCTTGCGTTTTTTTGCTCTCTGCTGTTGGGAAATGGGGGAATAGGGCAACGAACGGGGAACAGTCAAGGCTAATGAACATGGTTACGATACCAACCACCGACCACTAGCAAAGCTCTGCGAGGAAAGCCGGGTCGCGGTGATTGAAGAGGTTGACGTAAGTCAATTGTGAGCCCATGGGCACGCACAGAAGATGCCCCTCGAGCGCTTCTCGTAATGGACTTTGGAGCTACCGCTGTACGGCGTCGGCGATAAGGTCTTTTACCTTTACTCAAGGGGAAAGGTGAAGATGTTCAAATCACTCTAAGCAAAACAACGGATCAAACCCTGACTGGTAAAAAGCTAGTTAAAGTTATTCTCCGAAGACTACTGGTACATTCGCAGAGGCGCTACCTATATTCTCCCCATCCAGCAACCATCCCACTCAGGTTTAGCACATGCTTCCGTCCCAGAACGAATAGCCTTTGAAGACAAACACGTGTGGTTTTAGAAACGAGTTTGAATCAAAATGGGCCTTGCGACATCCAGCGCAGAGTTTTCAAGCCCTCATGCGGCGCACATTAGATTCATGGGTTTTGCCCAAAACCTACTTGCGTTGCCCCCCCTTAAGTTGCCATGGCCAAAGTTGAGTCTTCCAAAACTTATTTCCTTCATCGTCGTCTTCATCTTCTTCATCCTGATTGACTTTGTCATCTTTATCATCGTCGCCTTCATCATCTTCATCATCGTAGTCCTCATCATCTCCGTCGTCGTCGTCTTGACCATCTTCGTCATCATCCTCTTCTTCCTCGCTCATTCTAACACGAAAGCTGGTCACGAAGTTTTCATATCCTGTGATTTCTGCCCCTGTCGTCTACAATCGCGTTGAAAACACAAGTAAGCCAATGTGGCATGTATGGAAAAGATAAAACAGGGGTGGAAACTTACTTGAGAAACATAGCGGCTAAAGACCTGCGCAATAAGGAGATATTTGCCCGGTTCAAACATCCCCCCTTTCGGGAAAGGTACCAATGTCGTTACCGAGCCTTTCTCGGGAAGCCGTATATCGCCGGCCTTCAAATCGTCGAAATACAGGTAATCTGTGGCGCTGGTGATCCATTTCGGCCGAGCGGCACTCGTTACGCGCCATTTGATACTCTGGTCTTGATAATCCACATGGTGTTTCCCCATAGGTCTAACTGAAATTTCTACTTCCAACTCCTTAGCCTCGTACGTTGTATCTTTGGTCCGTATATTCGCAATTTGTACCGCCGCCCGAGCGGCGAGGGCGAAGGCAAAGAGGCAAAGTATAGTGCGTAGCTGCATTATCGGTAGCTGGGTGTAAAAGAGGGTTCCGGATGGCGGTTCAATGCAAAATGGATGAACGAAAGTTGATGGTGTCCTTGAACAAACAGATTACCGATTAAAATCGTAGCGCAAACGCTGTTGCCAGGATCACTAGTGACGCTACGCCATAGGAAAGAGGAATACCAAGTGCTTAGATATCTGTACCCATGTAGGTATGTGGATGTAGAAAGTGAATACCGTTGTAGGCCCAAGAAAGAAGGAGATTAGGATCTACCTGGAGTTAACAGTTTTTCAAACTATAAAAAATTGTCACATTCAGCTCTATCTAGACTGGACCACTTACTTGTTGAACAGCTGCTGTCAAATTTCTCACTTGGTACAAAGTCATTTCACTTGAACGAGAACACATGGTATGTACCAAAAGCGGCCATGGCAAGAACTCGATTTGCACAGCTGGATAAGTCTGATATTCCGAAAAAAAATGAGATTAATATATTTACATAGAAAGATATGCGTAGCTAAGCCTGAAAACCCGTAGTCTATTCTTTCTTCTTCCACAAACTCCTGTGTTATTTCCAAATTGTTTTACTTCGTAGCGATCTATGTTAGAAGGCCTAGTATATTCAGATAACAAAGCTGTACGCAACGTAGGATGCTTCAAGCTGTCGTCTCATTGGCAACAGCCATAACAGCTGGATATGGGCGACGAATCTGAACGTTCAAAATTTCCATTTCTGGCCGCAATCCTGATCTGCTGTGGGCTGTTCCTGAGCTGCCCTGAGCTCCCCTGAGCCGCCACTAAGCTGCCCTAAGCTGCCCTGAATTGAGACTTGTAACCTGATGTGGGTCAAATCTTTCTGTGGGTTACTATTTAGCATAAAAACTTTTTTTTTGACCCTAATTTGGGCTTTTGGGTACCATTTTCGGGATCCCCGAACGTTTCCATTTGGCACAAACATTGCAAAGCGTTAATTAGCCCGCAAATGGCAAAACATATTCCTATAAACAGGTTTTGAGCCAATTTCGGTTTTTCCGTAATCCTAAATTATGTTTTCGTATCCTAGCTTGGATTTTTTAAAATTTGGGCGTCCAAATTTTAATTAATCTGGCAAAAAAAAAAAAACCATTTCTGTATACTAAAGCAGTTTATTAGTTTGCTGCTTAGTTTAAGTTTTGGCCATTTTTCGGTTCGGTACCATTAAGAAATTTGGTTTCGTCGTTTGGATTATACCACCTTTTGGAATGGGAATTATATATATAGATATTAAAATG
>JASAOQ010001030.1:0-10568 GCA_031306065.1 Pseudopyricularia cyperi | reverse complement strand
CCCCCCCCCCCCCCCCCCCGACGCTGTCAATTTTGAAACTGCCACGCAGTCCACTCAAGTCCTGTCCCGTGCCACAAGTTGCGGCTGTCGGCGAGGTTGTGCC
Organism: Pseudopyricularia cyperi; assembly: GCA_031306065.1. Lineage (NCBI taxonomy): Eukaryota > Fungi > Ascomycota > Sordariomycetes > Magnaporthales > Pyriculariaceae > Pseudopyricularia > Pseudopyricularia cyperi. Next base: position 10,465 of record JASAOQ010001030.1, on the reverse strand, counting down.
CAGCGCCCACGATTCAGTTCAGCAGAAAATCTTATTCCGTCCTCTCCGTCTCTGCTGAATTTTCCTTCACCCGGCCGACCTGGGATCTCCTCGTTGCATCCTCGTTGCCGTTGGGTTTCGCTTCCTCTTGCGTCTCCGTCATCGCCATCCCTCCGACCGGCCTCGTCCTTTTCGCGCGCTCCCGACGTGCCCAGCATGGTGCAAAAGAGCGGCCGAAACACTGATTAAATGTCATGGACGCGCAAAATGCTGTCGACGCCGCCCTCAGGAAGCCGCCCGCTTCCCCCGATAAGGCTCCAGCAGACAACAAATCAACTACACTAACAAACACCCCGAAAGGTCCCTTGAGTCACAAACCACCCGCCGATTTCAACTCTTCGCCCCCAATCAGGGACTCCAATGCCAACTCCAACGATGCCGATGGCGGCGCCGATGCGAATTCCGAGGCCGAGACCATCGTCCTACCTGGTAAGGATGGCCAGCACTCGCCCTCCAAGGCGCGCAAGTTGATCAAGCATGAGACCAAGAGCGACGCCGAGGACAGCCCAACACCGGCCGCGCCGCCTCGAAAGTCACATGGATCCTCCAAAGACATTCGCGATGTCGACCAAGCACAGAGCGGCAAAACCGCACAATCCCGGGACAGCGCGGCCCCGTCCGACCCAGCTCCCTTGACAAAGAAGCGGCTTCAGGCTACCGTTGACGTTCCTCGCAACAAAGGTGATGGCTACGGCACTGGCGGTGGCTCTGCGTCCAACTCACCCCCGCCCGCATCTGCGTTGGGCCGCTCGACGCTCCCACAGCAGCCACGCCGGCGTCGTCTCTCATCGGCTAGATCAGCTGCTTCGGATTCCGAGTCCATGCGAGCGCACTCTCCAAAATCCACCGTCAGCCACAAAGAGAGGCCCAATCCTTCAGACAAAATTGTTGGCCATAAAAGGAAGGCGCCGAAAGCCGAGTCCGAAGACGAAGCCCAAGCTCACAAGGCGCGGCGCCAAAGGACTGGAACCGGCGATAAGGACAGTGGCCATTCCAGGTGTGTTGATCGTGAGCACAGTACTAGCAATCACAATCCAAACCACGGTCCTCTCAGGTCGGTCAAGTCACAGCACGATTCGCAGTCGAGCCAGAACATCCGATCTGTTTCACCACCCAACCGCCTCCATCGACGCAGCATATCGACGCAGCTTCCCTCTCAATCTTCCAACGGAACCAGCCACAAGAAGAAACGTATACCTGCACCACTTCAACCCACTGAATACAACTCGGACGACTCTTCACCACCCGGCAGCCCCCGTGTGCGCGGGTCCAAACTGCGTAGGCTTGTGACACCTGCTACTACCGAAGTGGCAATCTCGCCCGCCAAGGCGCATCATCGCAAGGGTCATCTCGATGCTCATGGACAGACGCAGCTTGCCAGGGCGTGCGCCAAAGGTGACTACGAGTCGACAAAACTGCGGCTCAAGGAGCGCCCGGACGACCTTAATGTTGCAGACTTTGCTGGCAACACCCCTCTTCAGATCGCATCACTCAATGGGTTCGATACGATTGTCAAGCTGCTCATCGATGCCGGCTGCCAGTTGGATTGCGTCAACAACGATAAGGATACGCCTCTCCTGGACGCAGTAGAGAACGGACATGCCAAAGTTGTGAAGCTCTTGTTGGAAGCAGGCTTGAATCCGCGCAAGGCCAATCTGAATGGCGAGGAACCTCTCGACCTGGTCGACGACGATGATGAAGAAACGAGGAAACTTTTGATCGAGGCGAGGCAGAAGATGGGCGACCGCCGTCGGGCCTCGGAAGAACACCAGTCGCGGCCGACAGATGGACGAGACTCCCACGGACCAGAGAGCCCACGGCACTCTCCCGCCGCCACGGGACCGCTCGGAGCCCCCGCTGGTAGGAGGGCGGGTACCGTGCGTGCCAACAAGACCAGCAATCATCTGTTGTACATGCCGATGGACGAGAAGACGCTTCGTCAAGCTGCTGGCCGGGGCGACGAGGAGACCGTCATGAGGATTCTGCAGGTCCGTGTACCTTCTGATGATCCAGAGGCCATGGTAGCTGCCGCACGCGGCGGTCATGATATTATCATGAACCTTCTCCTAGCTCTCGGCAATTGCAACCCAGATCCAGCGCCAGTGAACTCCATGTCGCCTGACTCAGCAACGCCCATGCTAGCCGCAATTGGCCAGGAGAATATTGCGGTAGTTGAGCTTCTTCTGGGCCAGGCTGGCAAGTTCGACCCCACCCGACGGTTTAGGGGGGAGACCTACTACGAAATCGCAAAGAGGCGACAGGGGCCGCGTTGGGAAGAAGAATTTCGCATACTGAAGAAGGCCTACGAGGATCACAAAAAGTCGCACAAGGATTCGGCCAAAACCATGGGACGTGATATTGACAAGGAGCACAAGCGAGCTATCCTGTCGGATTCCAAGGACGAATCGGCAGCAAAGGCTCACAAGCGCAAGATGTCAAGCCCGATGGGCGAACCGAAGAGGGGCTCAGCTGTCAAGGTGCCTACTAGTCCCAAGGAAAAACGAAGGTCCGAAACCACGACGCATCGTGACCGCGACCGTGATGAGCCTCTGTCGCCGAAGCGCGGGCCCGGACGACCGAGAAAGGACGAGCGAGTGCCCGCAATCGCCGTCAACGACCGCGAGCAATCACCAGCGACAGCGAAGCCCCCGAAGCCGAAACGAGCCGACCCGGATCTCGCAGCTATTTCATCCGAGGGCGAGGCTGTAAAGCCGAGGAGGAAGCTGGTGTCAGGCAAGGACCTGAAGGGCGAGAGAGAGAAACAGAGACGCGCCAGCATGGTATCAACTGCATCCTCTCTCCGTGAACCATCAAGCCCGCGCGACCGCGACGACCCCGCCGACAAGCCGAAAACGGAGAAATTTGTTGACAGGGCTAAGCAGCTCAAGCGGGACGAGTCGCGCGACCGACTCTCTGTGTCGAGCGAAGGGTCAGCAAAACGCCATCGCTCTAGTGCGACACCTCCCCGGGCATCTGCCGACCGAGATGGTGGCGATGGCCCTGTAAAGCGGCGGAAACTGGATGCGGATGGTACCAAGGACAAGACAAAGAAGCTGTCATCCAATGGAGATCGCCCCAACAAACTCACCATCCCCAAGGACCCTTGCACCAAGATTCGTAAGGACCACGACAACGAAGAGCGCAGAGAGCCTGTAAAACCCAAGAAAACCGACTCTGTTGCAGCAGATCGGGAGCGCAAGGAATCTAGTAAGAAACAGGCACCGCCATCAGAGCCCACACCAGCGTCAGCATCGGCATCAGCTTCGGCACCACCCGCACCGCCACCAGACAAGAAAGTCAGCGTCAAGAACGAGGACGTGGATGTGGATATGCCCGACGCTAGACCTATAATTCCTCCTACTGTTCCTTTCCCGGAGTCCGAGAAGAAGCCGGAAAAGGTCAAAACCCAGGCTGAAATCGAAGCGGAGGCAGAAGCGGAGGCAAGGAGACTAGAGGAAGAGGAGGATATGCGCATTGCGGAAGAGGAGAAGCGTAAGCAGCGCGAAGAACGCGAGCGACGCGGGCGCGAGGAGGAACAGAAGCGCAAGCGGGAGGCAGAGGAGGCCGAGAAGAGACGCAGAGCCGAACTTGAGGAACTGGAACGAAAACGCAAGGAAGAGGAGGAAAGGAAACGCAAGGCTGAGGAAGAACGAAAGCGAAAGGAGGCTGAAGCCGAGGAGCTTAGGAAACGAAAAGAGGAGGAAGAACTGAGGCGCAAGGAAGAGGAGGAGCAGCGTCGCAAGGCTGAAGAGGAGGCCAAGCGCATTCGCGAGGCCGAGGAGGCCAGGCTGCGAGCCGAGGAGGAGGAGAGAAAGAGGCGTGAAGAGGAGGAGCGCCTCCGCAAGGAGCAACTTGAAAGAGAGGCTGCCGAGGCCGCGCGCAAGAAGCGGGAGGAGGAGGAGGAGCGCAAGGAGCAAGAACGTTTGCGTGAGGTAGAGCGGCGGCGGGCGCTCAGGGAAGCCGAAGCACGTCGCCTATTCATAGAGGCAGAGGCGCTGCGCCTCAGCAAACTGCCGCCTTTACTCCGATGGCTCGATACAACTGCGAACCCCAAGACGACGGGGACGGCCCAGAAGTTCAGCATGATGCAAGGCGTCCGGTATGACTGCATCTGCCCCGAGGCCACAGGAAAGCCAGAGGGTCGGGAGCAGTGGCTACTGAATACGCAAGTCGCACTACTCCTGGGCGAGAAGGACTTGCAGCTGGCGAGGTATACCGCTTGGGAACGAGTACCGGTGTCTCGGACAGCCAAAATGATCATCTGGCGCGTTGAAGCCGATCGATATGCTTTGACGAGTCCCAGTCTATACGACCTGGGGAAGGAACTGCCTGACTACTACGGCGAAGTGAACCTCGACAAGCTGAGCTACAAGACCATCGAGAAGCTGCGCAACGAAGCAAGACAACGTTTCCTGGATATGGACTTGTTCTTCGTTAAGGTGAGTTGACATGTGTGCCTTCGAGACATACTTTGCGGTCAGGGCAACGACTAACTGGAGAGCACTAGGCCTCGGAATTGATGTTCATAATACCCACGATTCCGCATCTCCGCAATGTCAAGCTAAGCATGGCATACCGGGAGCTGCCAGAGGACGGCTCGCTCAAACTCCAACCGTTCCACAAATGGAAGACTGACCCGGACGCGAACAAGAACCACGGCTTTGCACCGGGCAACAAGTATTACATCAACGGCGCCCTGGTGCATGAGAAGACGGTCGGACTCGGCGCCGTCAGCAAGACGCCGTTTCCCGAGAACCGTACGCCGAGGCGAGGGCTGGTGGCCGTGACTCCGGACGACCCGGAATATGCTCAACTATGCTTGGAGCAAGGGTTGGAACATTTAGTCAATGGGCACGGCTGCTCCGCATCTCCCGGTTTGCTCAACGGTACATCCACACCTTCACCTCGGACGACTGCTAGTCGTCCATCACAGGCTCTGCAAAATGGCGGTACACAGCCTTCATCCCCTACTACCAATGGAAATGGCCCCATTCCCTTGCCATTGGGCGAATTTCAGCGGAATTACTCGGTGGCAGTCGCGACGAGCGCCCTGAATGGCACAACAGCCGATGCGGCCAAGTCGGGTGCACCTATTGTGGTCAACGGGATCAACGGGACCAGCATGCCCAATGGAGACGCCGCTTCAGGCAGCGAATGATGCTACCTTTTGAGTCAACCGTTTCTTCAATCTCGGATCGTGGATGTCGAAGCAATTTAGGACGAACTAAGTCTACCACGGCGGCAACAGGAGACAAAGAGACTGGGGGGGAATAAATTGAACATCGAGATGTATGTATGTTCGGGGGCGTTTTATTGTAGTCGTTACAAACTGGCACGGGAAGGGCGGGCGACGGAACTGTATATACGTCGTCCCTATCCGTTGCGAGTATGATGATGATGGATATTTTGAGTGTTTGACAACAGTTTGCGAAGGGGGGAAAAGTCACTCTTGGCTTTCTGCGTTGTTGTTGCTGCCGTACAAGAGTGGCTCTTACTTTGGGCAGAAAGGAATCCGAGGGTCTGCCTGTCTTTGGCCTACACATAGGCTTGGTGTATCATTTCTTATGTCGAGGGTTGAGTTGGGAGGGTTTTACGTACTGGGTTCAGTATAAGCGATTGGCCTACCGTTGTTTGTTTGTAAGGAAATGTGACCGTTGTGATGTGATAGCCAGAAGCAATACGATACAACAAGTTAGCAGAGACTCGGAGTATACTACTTAAAGTGGGGTTCTGCGTCTTTGATTGGATGGGCCGTGTCCCCCATGCCACTCACTGCTCGCCCAGTCGGCCAACTTCCAACCTCCACCAAGATCAGAGACCGCAAAAGCCACTGCAGTCCTGGATGCCCGACCTTATCTACCGTGCTGGCTGCCCAATCGAAACGAGCTACAACCGACTCAAAATAAGGGAGAGCGGGAGAGAGAAGAATGTAAAGGAAAACTCGCCTGAGCACCTGAAATCGCGCACCCAGCACGCATCGGCATGGCGACCACAGCAGGAGCACCGCCAGCAAGGGTGCCGACCCCTCTCCTGCAGAAGAGGAAAGTCCTTGCAAAGGCGAACAAGGCGACCGATTCCGGGAGCGCGGTGACGATGGCTGCGGCTACGACGACAACGACGACCGCGACGGCTCCGACTTTTGCCAAGGACGAAGTGGACGGCAAGGCGCAGCAGCAGCAGCCCCGACGAACCCCGACGACGACGACGACGACGACAACCCCGAACCGCGCGCCACCGTCGGGGACCAACGACCCGCTCTCGGAGCGGGCCACGACGCTTCTGATCCGGCGCACGCTCTGCCCGCAGCACACACAGCAGCAGCAGCAGCAGCAGCAGCAGCAGGGCGCCAAGCAGCCGCCGCCGCCGATCGAGGCGGTACTCCCACCGCTGACGAGCCGCAACGACGTCGACCTGCAGCTGTACGCCATCATCGCCATCGTGCTGCGTGAGTACGTGCAGAACTGGTACGGGAGGATCACGCCGGACGAGGACTTTGTGGCCGAGGTGCTGCTACTCATCGCGCACATCACACGGGCGCTGGAGCAGAGGGTCAGGAATGTCGACCTGGAGAGCCTGCTGTTTGACGAGGTGCCTGAGCTGCTGGGGCGGCATGTCGAGGGTGTGTGGTTATTTCTTTGTTTATTGATATTCCCCCTCCCCCCACCCCATCCACCTTGTTGATCCTTCATATCCCCAATCCCCGTGCCAGGTGGGAGCTGCCAACCCTCTCGGCGAGGTGACTGGCTCATCCAGTTTGCCTGTTTATCACTGTCTGTCCCCTTTCCCCCACAGCCTCTCCTACGATGGCATTGGTTGCCAGGTCGGTCCGGGTTCTAATTCACCACGACTTCTTTCCAGCGTATCGGACGGCCCATCAACCAATGGTGCGACCCCCACTCCAGGTCAACCCTCGCGAGGTTTACCACTCGCTGTGGCCCACTCCCGCATTGAGCCCAGTGCCCAGTCAGGATCCGAACGACACAGCGTCCAGGGAGCGGCTGGCACAGAGCGAGGCCGCATACCGCGAGTTGTTGGTGCAGGGGGTCCTCGCGGTTCTCCTGCCCACCGAGGACCTCGAGAACCCGTGTCTGACGGCGCTGGTTGGCCAGATCATCTCGGAGCTCATCATCGGAGGCGTGGTTGCAAACAAGGCCTCGGAGCCGTGGATGCTCTACGAGGGGTTTGCGATCCTCGCTAGGATCATGGGCCAAAAGAGCGCCCCTGCTGCCGCCACCAGGAGGACCGCCGTCGAAAGAAAGCCGCAAAAGACACAAAAGACGCCGACGTCACCCGTGACATCATCCAGTAAATCCGGTTGGGCACGTGCGCCATTGCAGCTCTTCTGGTCCGCGATACAGCTGGGTCTTTTGGCCTTTGTGATCCTGCGCAGTCTCATAACCACCATAACAACATACCGCTCCGTGCCTTCACGCATGGGCGTCGTTGCTGGTTGGCCTGTCAAGGGGGTGCCAGTAACCGGCGCCGCACCGCCATCGAGGCACTACGAACCACGGGCGCAGACACCGTCCACCTCCAAGGTTCCTCTCTTGGCTCACAAACTTTGGCCGGCGATTTCTTCGTTGATCGAGCTGGACTCGAGGATGCCCTGGCTGAGTGGGGGCGTGTCGCTTCTCCAGTGGCTAGCAATGACGGGACCGGGCCAGTTAGCTGCTCTAGATGGCCCTTTGGACAGGTGGGTTCAAGTCTCCTTGTCTGCTACCCCCTGTTTTTTTCTCAGCCTTTCTGTCCACGATGGCCATCTGCTGCCTGCCCGCTCCGCGCGTTCCTTCTCCTACGCCCTATCTTTTAACAAGTTCTTGGAGCATTTCCTTGAAGCTGCGCTAGCTGTGCATGCACGTCAAGTCACTGGACCAGTCGTTCTCCTCTCAGGCCGTGCTTACGCACACTGTTTTATTTGATGATCAGCTGGGTGGAGTACGCTTCTGCTACCTCGGACCGGCTACACACCGTGCCCTTTACTGCCCCTCAGCCGGTCCCGGGGAATGTCGGGGACAAGTGTCTCGCGCGCCATGACTGTGTCGATGGAAACCCAGTCAAATCACAGTCGAGCACGGCATCTGTTCGGTCGAGTATGTGGACTCGTGCATTCCCCGTCACAATCAGGGCCCAGTGCAAGACGCAGCCCACTCATTGTTCCGTCATGTTCTTTCTCCTGTTCCTCTGGAGTTACTGTGGGTGGGCTTATTTGGCAGCCGTCAGCACTGTATGCCCGGTGTCGTCCAATGCAAGGCTTTCAGACGGCTAAAGTGGACAAGGTACCATGCCGGCGCCCGCTGCCTTCCCCCTACGTACTGCAGTGCAACACGCGGGGGAAGATGTCTGCGGCCGAATCGGCGGCCATGATTTCCCCAAAGACCGTGCGTGCATGCCTCCTTCAAACCTTTTTTTCCGTTTCCTTCTATTTCACTCGTTCTCTTCCGCTCTGATATAGGTGTGGTGTGTGTGTGTGTGTGTGTGTGTGTGTGAGAGAGAAACAAGGCCGGCTTATTCGGAACTCTCACGAATAGAGATGAGATGCCGGCAGGGTGGTGGTGGAGTGCGGTCTTTTACCAACCTCCCAATACGACCCAACGGCCAGCCAATGGGGTCGGCGCGGGCGATGTGAACTGCAAGATGCAGGCGGCCAAGAGGGTGGTAGACCCGCCCATCCTGGCTTTCGTCCACCCGGGAGCATTCTCTACGCGCCCAGAGGGGGTGGGTGTGATCTCGTCGCACTCTCTAATGTGCAGAATGAACGCAGGGATCTGCTCCGAGTGCAGGCGACGACGCAACGGGTACGCGACCGCTTTTCTCGTCCAGGTTGGTTGCATGTCTTGGCAAGGCATCAACCCAGTCGACCCACTGGCTCGACGACGACTTTGCACGATGGCATCCAGCATCTACCAACGAGTATCCCCAGACAAGAGCCCGACTGTCCTTTTTTTCCCCAGCACGACCACATCACAAGCCGGCTGTCAAGTGACAGGTCACCAGCTTTTGTGCGAGTCAACCCGATGGATGTCTGCTGCCCATCATCTTCCTGATGCAGGTCCGTCCATAAAGTCGTGTTGACAACATGCTGTTCCTCTTGTCCCATCTGCGGGCGCCATGTTACATTCGGCCTTATGCCCTACTTGTTTTTTTTTTTTTTTCATTTCGTTTCTGAGCTTACGGTCCCCCTCTACATGCCCAGTCGCACAACGCTGGCACTAAAGCAGCCCAATTTGGACCTCTTACAATCCAAGATCGGCACTTGGTGTTACAACATTCTCACCAAAAAGGGCAAATGGTACCATAAAGAGAGCTGGTGCAGATACACCCCTCGGCCGGACTCGTCCCCACGCAAGCTCCTCCTCCCCGGCGGCCCTATTCAGTTTCCCTGTGTCTACCCACCCCTTAACCTGGCTTGCGGGTGCCGACACAGGCGACAATGTCCTTTCATTGCTTGGAGTGTTGATAGTACAACCACTTCGGTCTCGGTGGCTGCTTTGTCCCCAAGTCGCGACTCACATCCCAGTGCTCATCTTGTTCTGAAGCCAGTAGCAACAGCGGACAGCGGACAGCGTATAGCTGCTTCCCCCTCTTGGCACGGAGCTGGCCCGTTTGCTTTGCGCACCGAACGGAATCCTCCTCTACAGACCCCCCTCGTAGCCCTTAGCCCCCATAGAGAGACCTAGCTACCTAAACTAACATCAACCCTCACACTGCGTGTTTCCGCCCTTTTCTCATTCGACAGGCTTCTATCGCAAGCAATCACCCGCAATGTGCTGGATCCAGGCCAGCTACCCACAGTACTACGCACCCTCCGCGGCGTCCTGTTCCCCAACAACGCCATGGGCAAGTCTTCTCTGACACCGCCGGCCAACGCCGAGGAACTGCGTCTTTTGAGGCGCCGCTGCGCCGCTTCACTGTATGCTCTCATCCCCAAACCACTGGCAAAGCTCTATTTTGGCAAGAAGAGTAGGGTCTCCAGTGGTGGCGACGCTGGCGGCGACGATGGAAGCAACAGTCCCCACGTGCGGACCGTACCGGGGCCCGAGTTCTGCTCACCGCCGCAGAAGATTGCTTCCTCCACTTTGCCCGATTTCCCCCCTCGTGACCGTCCGATAGGCGCCCCGACCCCTGCTACTCCTCCTGACCCCAAAAACCAGGTTCCGCAGCTGCTCGATGACCTGGACGCCGAGGATGAGCGCGCCGTAGCCGAGCTGGACGCTGATCTGCTAGAGGTCTTTTCCGACGCCTACTGCAACAAGCATCTCATGTACGGCGTTGTCGAGCTGCTCCTCGTGCGCCTGATGCCCGAGCTGGCGGAACGGGGCGTCAATGACCTTTTGAGCGAGCGGCTTAGTTGAAGTTGAGGGGGTGGTGGTAAGAGGATTAGGGAGGGATATTGCGCCCGCCCGCCCGCCCGCCCGCCGCCTTGCAT
>JASAOQ010001029.1:0-11971 GCA_031306065.1 Pseudopyricularia cyperi | reverse complement strand
TTTTGTGAGAGGTTTTTTTTTTTTTCTTTTCTTTTCCCATCATGATCATGGTAGTTTTGTTTTCCCCCAGAAAACCTAAGACATATCAACTGCAACTCTTTACGTCTAAACTTGGCTTTTATACGTACTGCCACTTGACTCCCTTTGGGCTTGGACTAACTGGCGTATCCGGGTGTTGGGGCGTGAAAGCGGGATCCCCCCTGCGCGTGATCGACGCCGTTTTATTCCAGACTGAGGAATTTGATCGCGAATGGTAAATGGCGTGCGGTGATTGTGAAGGGAGGCCCAAAATCAGCTTTCCGGGGGAAAAAAAAACATACGAAGCGTAATACGGAAAGAAAAATAAACAAAATCTCCTTGATGGAGTCGATTTTAACTGTTCCTTCATGTTTTGCCCCCATTATTAATACAGACCCTTATTATAACTCTATAGTCAACAAGGATTTTCGCTGTACTCTTGGTACAAACAAAGCGCATCGCATACCTCTTTTGGTAGTCAATTCGGCACGATTGCTTCGATTTGTCGTTGGTGAAATGCACTGGTAATGGGCTCCCATACAGGAGATGAGGCTTTTTTTTTCTCAGGATTGCATTTGGAAATCAGATTTTCAGACACCACAAAAAACTGATGGGTGCAACAGTACAAACAAAACGATCACCGTCCCAAAGAGAGATTGCTCTAGCAATAAACAAGCAAATCCTCGTCACAAAACAAAAAACTCAAGTCCAAGAGTCGCAGGGGGTTACTTATCACGGGCTCGCATGGGGACCCGGGGAAGTCCCTTTGTGGCGTTGTTTCTTACCAAAGCGCTGTTCCAAGTATCCCTTGCTTCGGACGTATCGTGTTCGCGCGAGGAAGAAATCTGACAGAAAGATGTTGCTTCTACAAGCTCGAGCAAAAAAGGGAGCCTCGGTAAATACAGAGCTGTGTCTCACGGAGGCGGAAGAGTGAACGGACTCGGGGCTGCCTTGACCACCAAAGCAAGCCACATGACGGAGCAAGGCGCCGAACATGACACGGCCAAACGGGAGGCCCAAGGGGGAGACGGACAGACGCCGCCCACGAAAACCGATGACAGGCGGTAGTCTCATCTAAGGAGAACGAGCGGGGGTGGTGAGGCTCCCTCGGTTGCTTTGTTTTGGTCTTCGGGGGTGTGGATGTTTTGTCCAACGTAGCATTTCGTCCGAATCCCCAACCAACGCCATGCATCGCACAAAGATTTGAGCCCAGGGCGGGCGAGCGAGCGCCACTAAGAAGAAAAAGAAATCAGACGAAGAAGAATAAACACGACGTAAAATCAGATGGGATGGTCTCTTTCGCCGATGATCAGGTTACCAGCTACCTCCCATCATATCTTGATTCTTCATTTTTCATCTGTGCAGATGATGATGGTATACCGGCTGGGTTTCTGCACAAGGTCTGTCTCTACGACCTTGGGACTCACTCTGGACGATAATGAAGTGTGGGACTTGTTGACAGCATTCGTTTCAAGAGAACAGAAGATCGAAGGTGGGTTGCAATTTCACACCCTCCCTCCGAAGCCCTAGTAATGCGAGAATGCTCCGAAGGAATAGGCCCGGGAACATGTTCCGAGCCGTGTGACGGGCTGTGTATCTCGGGTTGAAACATATTAGCCAGGGCAGGGAGAGGTACCTTACCTAGGTGGCTGGCAGTGAGTTATAACTGTAGCTACTCTAGACTAGGTGTGTGTGATGGCTAGAAGAAAACAACACCTCGTTGAGGAGAAGCACTTTGGGCTAACGCAGGGAGTACGAAAGACGTCATGAACTGACGTGGGGTGCCATCCATGATGCCTCAAGTAGAGTAGAAGGCCAGGTCTAGACTAGGCTGGTCTAGATCTCGAGATAACCTTTTACCCCGCCAAGTGTCTGCCCGGCCCGGTTCACTGTCCGACTTGTGACACATAGTATCACGTGACATTCAAGTGGATGCATTGCCTCATTCGGCAGGCCGCTGTCGAGTGATTAAAGTGGGTCTTGACTTTTCCCGTCTGTTTCGTAGGTCCCTCACCTACCGTGCACCACCACAACACCACGGGCTGATAACCCACCTCGTACTGTAGGCATCCACCACCTGAACGGCCCCAATCCCGACCACCAAAAACGGCCCGGCCTTCTTCTGACGCCCGCCTGCAGTGCATCCAATGTTAGCTTAGGTACAGCACCACCGTCGCTGACTAGTCCGTCCGAGGTACCCGGGCTGCAGACCTCGCAATGCGGGGCCTTGCATTTCCCACCGCGGGAATATGCACTACGAGAAACAATTATCGACGACTGCTCTCTCCAGCTGTTGCCGTCCTCACGCCACTTCACCACTGTAAACCCCCAGTCCATCTGGTCCGTTTCTTCTACACGCCCAACATGGCCGCCCGCGACCCCAGCACGGCCTCCAACTACGATGCATGGAGGACCAGGCACACCACGGCCAACCTCCGCATCGACTTTGAGGCGAAGTGCCTCCGAGGCTCCGTCGTGCTCGAGCTCGAGTCGCGCACCGCCAAGGAGAGCAAGGAGATCGTCCTCGACTCGAGCTACGTCTCGGTCGAGTCCATCAGGCTCAACGGCACCCAGCCCAAGTGGGATCTCAAGAACCGTTCCGGTCCGCTAGGCTCCCCGTTGCACATATCCGTGCCCGATGGCGCCAACAGCGGCGACGTCGTCAAGCTCGAGATTGACGTCAAGACCACGCCTCAGTGCACTGCCCTGCAGTGGCTGACCCCGGCCCAGACCTCCAACAAGAAGGCCCCATTCATGTTCTCCCAAGCCCAGGCCTGCCATGCCCGGTCCCTGTTCCCCTGCCAGGACACTCCGGACGTCAAGTCGACATACAGCTTCAACATCACCTCGCCCCACGTCGTTGTGGCCAGTGGCGTGGCTGCCGACCAGGCGTCTAGGAATGAGGACGGCGATGCCGTCTATAGGTTTGAGCAAAAGGTGCCCATCCCGTCGTACCTCTTTGCGCTGGCGTCTGGCGACATCGCCACGGCGCCCATCGGCCCGCGCTCCTCGGTTGCTACGGGCCCTGACGAGGTTAAGGAGTGCCAGTGGGAGCTCGAGGAGGATATGGGCAAGTTCATGGACGCGGCCGAGAAGCTTGTTTTCCCCTACAAGTGGGGAGAGTACAACGTCCTGGTCCTGCCGCCCAGTTTCCCTTACGGAGGTGAGTTGCATGTCACGCTTCCATTTATGCATTCTTGGGCGACGCTGACAAAGAGTCTACCGCTCTCCCAAGGCATGGAGAACCCCATTTATACGTTTGCGACACCTACCATCATCTCAGGCGATAGACAAAACACCGACGTTATTGCCCACGAGCTTAGCCACAGTTGGTCTGGCAACCTCGTGACCAGCTGCAGCTGGGAACATTACTGGCTCAACGAAGGGTGGACCATGTACTTGGAGCGTAGGATCATTGCTGCCGTACGTGGGCCGGCCTACTTTGACTTTTCAGCCCTTTTGGGCTGGAAGCATCTTGGTTAGTTTAGTCTCTCCCTTCTGGCAAGTCTGCGTGGTCCACACACACTAACTTGACGCGTAGAGGATGCGATTGAGGAGTTTGGCGCCGACCACAAGTTCACACAACTCTGCATTAACCACAAGGGCATCGACCCGGACGATGCCTTCAGCACAGTTCCCTATGAGAAGGGCTTCCACATGGTTTACTATCTCGACCGCCTTGTTGGAAGAGAGAATTTTGACAAGTTCATCCCTTACTACTTTACCAAGTGGACAAACAAATCTCTAGACTCTTATGAGTTCAAGGCCACCTTCCTCGAGTTCTTTGACAAGCCAGAGTATGCCAGCTTGAAGGAAAAGATCGCCGGCATAGACTGGGAGGGCCGCTTCTACACCCCGGGTCTCCCATCCAAGCCCGAATTTGACACCTCCCTAGTCGACGTCTGCTACTCTCTCGCAGAAAAGTGGAAGAAGGTAAGCCTCTCCTGCATCTTTCGCGACATCCAACCTATATAAAGCACAGAAACTCACGCTCGCCAAAAAAATCAAACAAAATTTCAGGGAGACTACACCCCCTCGGCCAAGGACGTCGATGGCTGGACCGGCAATCAGAAGCTCGTCTTCCTCGGCAGTGTCCAGGACTTTGAGCAGCCGCTCTCGGTCGAGCAGGCGCAGCAGCTGGGGCGGGCCTACGACCTCGTCGACACCAAGAATGTGGAGCTCAAGACGGCCTACTACCTGATCGCGCTGCGCGCCCAGGACTCGTCCGCGTACCAAGGGGTGGCGGATCTGCTGGGCCAGGTCGGCAGGATGAAGTTTGTGCGGCCGCTCTTCCGGGCACTGAACAAGGTCGACAGGCCGCTGGCGCTCAAGACATTTGAGAAGAACAAGGACTTTTACCATCCCATCTGCCGCGCCATGGCGGAGAAGGACCTGGGTCTGGCCGGGGAGGAGAAGATTGAGTAGGCGGAGCCGAGCCGGCGGGCTGCTCGTGGACGATTGTATATACATGTAGCTTAGTAACTATTAGTGTATGGAAAGTCATGCCACGATATATCCGGGGTGTTGTCTGAGTGTATGTGTCTTAACAATATGTATCGTGATGTGCCCTCGAGTCGGCGTATCCAACCTGACAGTTACCATCAGTCCCAGCGACACTTTACTCTCCCCCAATTGAATCCTCATCTTTGTATTAAGATCAAAATGCCCTGATGTGCAGTGTTTCACATAACTGTACAAAATATGCCCGATGAACACAGGGTCTTATTATACAGAATGTAGAGCATGAAATAAACATAGCGAACAAAATATATCATTCGAAAGGGCTCCGGAGTTCCGGGGCAGAGTATCCCCGTCTGAGCAGGAATGGTCCCAAATGACGCTCAAAGCGAGCAAACTAGAAGAAGAAAAACACGCTCGTTAGCTTCTTGGAAAACACACAGCCCGAAAGGTCCGGGCTTCCGTATGAGAACAAAAGAAAAGTTCAAAGCCCATAGTAGCCCAAGAACCCCAAACTCACAACGCTCTTCCTCTCCACGGGCGCGACCCCGTCCCTGACCCAGATGCCCCGGGCCCCCATAATGTTGGCCAGCATCATGTCGGTGGACAGGCGGTCGCCGACGACGGCGATCTGGGACGGGGAGGTGACGCCCGCATCCGGGTGCGCGCGAAAGTACTCCATGATCTCGCCGCCGCAGCCGGGCTTCTTGGTCCGGTGCGACAGGACCGTCACGCCGCCCGTGGCCTCCTCCAGGCGGCCGGCCAGCCTCCTCTCCGGGTCCTGGCTCTGGGCCCCCGCCGTGTTGGAGACGATCAGCAGGCGGCGGCCCGGGTAGGCTGCCTTTAGGGCTGCGAAGCGATCCTTTTGCGTGACGGCTTTTGTGTTAGCCTGTAAATGCTTTCCAATAATGATTCCAGTCACATAGGAAGAATAAGAAGAAGAAAAAAAGGTACTTTGTATGGTTCATGTATATGGTTCGTTTCTGGATACGCAAAACAGTCATCCTTGTCCAGCACAACAGCTCTTATATCGACTTTTGCTCCATCCTTGCCGGCTTTGAAGGCTTTATCTAGCGGGAGTGGCAAGTCGTTAAAAGTGTTGACTGTTGCATGAGGCAAACACAGCGCCGGGTTGGATATCAGCTTGAAGACATTCAGAGACGCTGAGAGATTGAGGTTCATGATTCCGTTAGACACGAAGCTCAAGCGCTTCAGAACCTCGCAAGTAGAGCGACACCGATTATTTCTGAATGGGGTTTTTTTTTGTTGTTGTTTACTCAACGCCTTATTTTGGGCAAGGCTATTTTGTCATGAGATGACGTAGCGAGACGAGATTGTCAAGTGAGGGCAGGTCGTTAACTGAAGCTTTCAGCTCCGAGAGCTCAATCGGCTCCTGCCTCCGCGCTACCTGGAGACGGCCGCTATCGGTGCCCTTCGTACCCCTGCATGGCGCTTGTCAATGGTCTGTGCAGGCGCGTCTCCTAGAATCCAGAACGCGTCAAGCTGCAAGCGTTCTCCATCCCTGCATAGTCATCAAAGCCGTCGACCTGAGCCTTAAGTGAAGCAAACCGAAAAAAAAACCAAAAAGAACCACCAAATTTGGGACTGACTACCAAGATCGTTCTTTGAAACCGAAACCGCAGCAGAAAAGCCCCTGCACACACCAAGAGATGGGAATTAGGAAATCAGACGGGGAGCTGCCTACCTCGCCCACGGAAGAACAGTCGAGCGCTAGAAAACGAGGTCCTGCAGAAGACGAGTCCGACGTCGACAAGGGCCCGGAGCCACGTAAGCGACGAGCTCCCGCCCGATACCGCGAATCGATTCAAGAACTAGGCTCAACAGTTGAAGCTGCTCCGACAAGGACGGCTCGGCAAAAGGTTCTCAAATATGCCCCGACCGTCAACGGGAACGACGGCGATGACCACATGGCGGACGCGCAGGAGATGGCAGATGTGCACAATGTAGATGCACAGGAGCCAGTCGCACAGGAGGCAGCCGCAAAGGAGGAGCCGTCCCAAACGCCCGTCAAAAGGAAACCGGGACGGCCAAAGGGGAGCAAGAACCTCCCCAAGACCGACGCCAATGGCAACCTGATAGCGAAGACGCCCTCCAGGTCCCAGAGCGGGAGGAATTGGACGACGCCGGTCAAGCAGCCGAACGGGGCCGCGGCTAATGGCTCTGTAGACACGCCGCGCCGACGCGACCTCCTCGCGGACCGGTCGGCCCGCAAAAAGAGCGCGAGGGCCCTGATCGAGCGTGTCGTCTCCGGCGCCATGAGCGACGACGAGGCAGGCGACGACAACCTCGCGAGGGCGATCTATGAGTCCAGCGAGGACGACAGCGACGCTGAAGACGCCGAACACCGACAGGCGGTACCAATTATCCAGGTGGAGGCGGCCGCAGAAGATGCGGACGCGAACGCCGAACCTGGAACGGCCCCCACGCCGACCAAGAGGAGACCCGGCCGGCCAAAGGGTAGCGGGAACAAGGGGCCCGGGGGCGCAAGCAGGAAAAGGTCACCGACGCCACCCAGGGACCTGCCCGCGCACGAGCGCTACCTCTTCCAGAACAAGCCGGGCTCGCTCAAGACGTCCGGAAACAAGCTGACGGGCCTGGAGCTGCTCACGCACGAGGAGTACTTTACCCTGCTGCGCGAGCACAGCGACCCGCACGCCGAAGACGTCACCTTTCTGGAGAATATGCATGCCGAGTCCTTCCGGCAGTGGGCCTTCGAGCTGTCGCAGGGCTTCAGCGTCTGCCTGTACGGCTACGGCTCCAAGCGCGCCCTGCTTCAGCGGTTCGCCGCCGAACTGCACCGCCGAGGGCACGACAGGATCGTCGTCGTCAACGGCTACGTGCGCGGCGGCGGCTCGAGTGGCGGTGTCAAGGAGGCCCTGGCCACGATGGCGCGCGCCGTCGACCCGGCCTTCAGGCTGCCCGCAACCCAACCTGTGGCCATGGCGCAGGGCCTGGCCGCGATGCTGGCCGCGCGGCCCGAGGTCACCCTGACGGTGGTGGTCAACTCGATCGACGCGCCAGACATGCGCAAGGGCGGTGGCGGCGCAAACGCGGCGCAGGCCATACTGGCGCAGCTCGCCGCGCACCGGCAGGTCCGCCTCGTCTGCTCGGCCGACACGCCCGACTTCTCGTTGCTCTGGGACGCGGGCCAGCGCTCGCAATTCAACTTTGCCATGCACGACTGCACCACCTTTGCTCCCTACGGCGCCGCCGAGCTCGATGTCGTCGACGAGGTGCACGAGCTCCTGGGCCGGACTGCGAGGCGCGTCGGCGGCAAGGACGGCGTCGTCTTTGTGCTGCGCAGTCTTCCCGAGAACGCAAAGAACTTGTTCCGACTGCTCGTCACCGAGGTCCTCGTTGCCATGGACGATGGCGACGGCGGCGGCGGGGTTGGAGACTTTGCGGGCGCCGAGGGTCCGGGTTTGGAGTACAGGATGATGTACAACAAGGCGGTCGAGGAGTTCATCTGCAGTTCTGAGATGGCCTTTCGGACACTGCTCAAAGAGTGAGTCATTGTTTTCTTCAGTGCTGCAAAGTAACAAAGAGTGCATTTATTGGCACGGAGCTAACTAGTTCGACACAAAACCAGATTCCACGACCACCAGATCATTACCAGCCGCAAGGATGCTCTGGGGACAGAGCTGCTATGTCTACCTTTTCGAAAAGAGGAGATAGAGGCTATCTTGGAGGATCTCATGTCATGATTAGACGTGAACCTCATAGACGTATAGTTGGTATACCTAGAAGCTTTCCAGGCTGTATGAAACCTACATCAGTGCCACACCAAGTCTAAGAACAATTGCCAGTCTAGAGCCCAAGCTCATCATCCTCCTATGGTCGCAAGAGACACTATCTGCCCTCAGTCCACCCCGGAACCCTTTTCCCCGGCAAGGTTGTGCTCCTCCCTCCGGGAGGGAGAACACAGACATTAGTGTTCGTGCCCGGCGACAAAACAATTCTTGAGACAATGTCAAGTTCCAAGACAGTTGAACCCAACATCCGATATAAAGGCCTGCCGGTCGTACCATCTCGTGCTCTTAGGCCGGAACAGTCCCCCCACGGCTACTCTCCCACAACTTTTGAGCCCCAGGACACGACTTGAAGTGGGTGATGAAGTCTTTAGTCGTGTATGATCGATTCTCGACTCTGAACGATAGCAGCAAATCCCGGGTAGGGTACTCAAATGTAAGCAATTTACAGCCCTTGCAGCCTACAGTCTTGGCCACCGTATCTGCTGCTCTGTCAAGATACGGGAGGCTCGCGAACACCTGATACCTGAATCCATGCTCTGAAATCAGGGCTTGGGCATTTATTCCGGGAATCGTCTTGGCGGCCGCAGCAGACACGACGAGCAAGGGTCCATCCTCCTGACGCCACCGGCAAATAGAGCGCACCGCCCGAACCGCTCCACATATGGTGGCCTGCGACAACCCCGAGGCCCTGACCAGATTTGGCACCTCTGCGATGCGCGTCTTGCCCGAGATAGCCACGCAGGCTATGCAGCAGCGCTGCATCGTGGGAAGGAACAGCAGGAAGCCAAAGTGCCCGCAGAAGCTGCAAGCTTTCGACGTGTGAAGGAGCCTGTACAGCTCGTCCAGCACCAGGCCGGATGCGATATCGGTGGACAAAGCTGCTTGAAGCGCTCCGGGTGCGTGCTTGACGATGGATCGGTATGCGGGCACTCCCGACACAACCGACCGCGCCGCGGTGTTGACCTGGTGGAGGTGAAAGACGGAGAGAATGTCGAGCTCTTCGATCACCGCGATGAGCAGCTCGGGTGGCAAACGGCTGAGCGTTCCGAGCGTAGCGGGTTCGTGGCGGGGAAAGGGCGTGCTGATGCATTTTAGGACCCGGTAGTCGTTGCTGGCATGCCTGATGCGAGTGACCCTATCTTCCATCCATTTGTTGTTGTAAGAAGCAACCCGAAGGATCGCTTCGTCTTGAGGTTCTTCGTTTGGCTTCTGGTTGCTGCGATCCATTCTTACAGACCTCCAGAGTCCAGGTGATGGACCAGAGTGTCAGGTCTCAGTTGGAGACGAAAACATAAGAGATGATGAAAGTAACACGTCTTGTGGGCGGAATTTGAGAACGAGATAAATCAAAGGCTCTGGCTTGAGACTGGGCGAGCCAGGGAAAAAGATTTCCTACAATTACTTGCCCACGAACGACCTTGAAGAGTTGACGTTGGTGTCTGGCACACTAGAAATCACACAAAGCAAGTCCAAGTCACCATGGCCCTTTGTGCAAAACCGCCACGCCTTTTTGGCTGGCTGTCAACTCCCCCCAACGTCAACGTGGAAAAAATGGCACCACTAATACAATGTGCCACCGAAGTTACCAGTTACCAGTTACCAGTAGCCAATTACCCGCCCCTAACCTTCTATACGATCATTTTAAATATTAAATCGCATTGGCGGTGCCTTCTTTTGTAGTTGGGGAAACCCAAGGTAGGTAGGTTGATGGCTCTTCCAAATACATATAAATGAGTGGATTGTTTTGCCAAATAGGTGTCTTGATTTGGATTAACTATTAGCAATGCATACCAAAGTTTTGGCGGGATATCTTCAAGCACAAAATAACACATGTCCTCCCAAAAATCAGCTTATTATCCCGCCTGTGTAAGTCCTCAGCAACAGCAAAATATAACCAGGCGCCAACAACTCCACGCTGATCCCCTAATCGTGTGGGCGCCCCATTTCCATCATTACACATGACCACCCGTGCGTGTGCTCTCTCCAAACCAGGTACTAATTCCTGTTGCGATACACGCGGGAGGCAAAGATCCGAGAGACTCTAGAAGATTTCCGCAAGAGACGGGAGAATGCAAGCGACGGCCGGAAGACCGACCATCAACCAAGGGCTGAGCTTGGCCATGCCGCCTGGTGCCACACCCTCCGAGTCCTCAACGTCAGTTGCAGCCGCGGCATCAGACGACGACGGCGTAGGTGTTGTGAGAATCCTGCTCCCCCATTCCTGAAAGGTGCCGGTGACCTGGGTTGTGTTTCTGCAGTCGGTGAACGAGCTCGAGTTTGCGGCGGGACCGTCCACAAACTGGACCAGGGCGCACTGCAAATCCATGACAAAGGTGGCGTCAGCATCACAAGTCGAGATTTCCGCTCATGATATCAAGACTCAGACAAATTTCTCCGGAAGCCCATCGCCGATTCCACTTACCTGATAGGTCCTCATGGACGCATGGTCCGAGATGACTTGATACTGGGCAAGCTCGCCGACCCACTCCTCGTCGACCGGGACCGAGCGGACACAGAGCGTTCCGTACATGGACATGACCAGCGGGGGCAAGATCTGGTGGTATGTGTCCTCGGGGTCCTTGAGGAGCCTCACGCGAACGGTGAAAGTGACGTTGGCCTTTGTGGAGGTGACGGCAAGAGGGTAGCCGGCAACCGGGTAGTTGGTGCCGACCTTGACATCCGTGTAGTTGTAGTTGGCACAGGGCGACATCTCAGCCCATTGCCGCTTGTAGCCCAGCGTGGCTGGCACGCGGAGCAGGTGTTCTGCCGAGCCGAAGCCAGCGCCGAGGCCCACGATGAAGATGAGGGGGTTGATGGGGAGCATCTTGAGTGGAGAGAGAGAAAGAGAGACAGAGCCTCGAATGAATGCCAAGTGAAAAACGAAGCGGGGTTTTTTTTTCTTCTCGCGGAGTTTCTGGGGGAGATCAAAGTCGTCGTGGGCGAGATTGGCGCGGTTGAATGAGAGCAGGACTGTCAAGAGAATTCCAGATAGGTTGAGTGCTCGGGAAGGTCAACGACGAGTCCTTTTTGAATTGGAGTAAAGACGAGGGTGGAAACTGGTACGACGGCAATGATGGTTTCGGTGAGGTACCAGACGTTTGTGGTGACGATGTTGCCTTGGCCAGCGACGAGGCAATACATGGCTCGCTCACGGTGCTCTCCTTTTTCTTCCCGGGTACCTTTCTCGCGGGGAGGGGAGGGATCGATGACGAGCCCTTGGTTGGACGTCAGGAACGCGCGCCGCGATTGAGTGATGGCATGGCAGGCACAGGTTTCACGTTGGCAGCTGTAGGCGGGAGCGCACCCGAGGGAAGGAGCACTGGTGAACCCCAGCGGTGGTTGTTGGTGTGTCGTGAGAAAATGTTTAGGGGTACTAGAATAGGAAAGTACGAAGTACGGGGTAGAAAAGAAGGAAGGCGCGCAGACAGACACAGGAGGAGACACACGCGAAAAGCCGAACTAGAATAGGTCTAGGTCTAGTTCTAGACTGCCGTAGAACCCAGGCGCGTGCGACCAACCGTTGCCCTGCTAGAGAACTAATAAGTTGCGGGCAGAAGGCGATACACCAGACTGTACTGTACCTTGCTTGCTTTTGTATTTCTTGGGGGATGTCTCGTTCGTCCGTCCCTTTTGACCCGAACTAGACCTGGTCTAGTCTAGGCTGTAATAATAGTGCCGCAATAATAACCTACGCCAAAAGCATGGGGGACAAGCATGGGGGG
>JASAOQ010001023.1:0-22013 GCA_031306065.1 Pseudopyricularia cyperi | reverse complement strand
AATCATGACCGACTACTTCGACAACTGGTTCTTCACGACGTCAAAGACGCAAAACACATGCCCGGCCATCCCCTTTGAGTGCAAGGGGCCCAAGGCGTGCGCGCGCGACCCAAACACGGGCCGCAGCCTCTGCTGCGACCCGGGGCCGACGGGCGTGTGCTGGACCGGCTCGACGCCCTGCCGGACCGACGGCTCGACCCTGACGTGCGGCGACGGCAGCAACTCGTGGTGCTGCTTCGCCGGCGGCCGCGAGAAGTGCACCGAGACGGCCGGCCAGATCAACATCTGCTGGAGCACGGGCTACGACACGCTGCGCAACATCAGCGTCGCCAACCTCGAGAGCATCGCGTCGTCGCTGGCCTCGGCTAGCCCCTCGGCCACCACGCTGGTCTTCACGCCGATCGATGTCATCGCCGCGACGAGGACTGACCTCTCCACGACGACGATGACGTCGGCGGCGGCGGCGGCGGCTGCCACAACAACGACGAGCGGCTCGGGCTCGCTATCCGCAACAGCCACCATGTCGGGCGCGACCGACTCGTCAACAACCACCGGCGGCTCGGCAGCCGCCGCTTCGGAGGAGGCTGCGTCCGGCGACTCGACCACCTCCTCGCCAGCCCTGGGCACGGGCGCGATAGCGGGCATCGCGGTCGGGCTGGTTGCGGCCCTGGCCATCATAGGCCTGGTCGGCTTCCTGCTCTGGCGACGCGCCAAGAGGAAATCCGACGAGGCCAACGCCCCGACCCCGGGCGTCAGCGAGATGGACACCCCGAGCTGGGAGCAGCAACCTCCACCCGGCTGGGGACGCGAGCAACAGCAGTCGTCGCCGCAGAGCAACATGTCGGAGCTGCCTGTTGGCTATGCGCAGATGGCGGCGCACGGGGCCACCGACTACAAGGACAGCAACGCCTTCGCGACTCCGGGCACTCACGTTTCGCCGTCCGAGTTGGGGACGCCATACTCTGGCCACACTCCACCAGCCGAAATGGCAACGTCTTATAACACAGCAGCTGAACTGCCTGTGCAGTCGCATGGTACCTATGGGGACGTTGAGCATACCAGGCTTGTTGATGAGCCGAGACGATAGCGGCTCATGGCTTTTACTCTCTTTGAAATCATTAAACTTAATATTCTGTGGAACATTTTCTCAGATGCTTTTTGCATCAAACAAGACTTTTGGAATGTAATTGCAGCGTTGGACCAAAAAAACAAGTCTGATACCTACGCATGACACTTAGGTCGGGGAAGAATCATTTTTTCTTTCCCCACATTCATGAGACCTCTCCTGTTGAAAGTTGTGTCCGAAATCAGCCGTAAGAGTCCTTGTCGACTACGAGCTTGGCCAGGTTGTGTTGCTCGGCGATAGGTAGGTACCTGGTCAGCCGGTGAGGCGGCCTTTCCCTCAACCTCCTGCCTGTTAGAGCGGAGCCTGTATGGCCGATACTAGGCAGACTAGAGACCAAGCACAGTCGAATGCATCTCTGCGCTCCCATGGATGGCCATGCTTCGCTCACCTACCCTTGCTACAAGGGTCATGCCCATAGACTACAAGAGTCCACCGAGAACTGTGGTCTTGGCGTAGAAGCACTTCGCCGGTCCCATGCACGATGGCATGTGGTAGAGCTTTGATTGCTCTTGGGGCGGTGGCTAGCCGAACACCCCAACAAAATCTCTGATCAGAGCAGTGCGTACTGGTTTGCAGGACGACTCGATGCGTGCGTGTGTCTGCATGGCGCGGGACCGGCGAGGCCGGCGAGTGTCGAGGGACACAGCTCGTCGGGCCAGAGTCGATTGTGCAGTGAACAATCTTAGCCCGATCTTTTTGATCCCTCAGACCTCTCCTTGTCCTTGTTCGTCGCTATTCTTCAGGAATCGGTGGATACAGCCTCGTTGTCTGAGGCGACATCGATAATCTCGCTAACCTTGACGGAATGCCTGACAACCTGAACAGGACCGTTGCCAACGTCCGCGGTAGAACCGGGTTGGCCGTTGACCCTTTGTAGCGGCGGGAAATGCGCGCCGTCTTGTGCTCTGTCGTTTTCGTCGTCGCGGTGTTCGTCATTGTAAGGTGTTTCATTGTCATGGGGCGACGACAGTTCTCTCTGTTGTCGAGATTCAGGACTCGCGGTTTGAATTTCGGATTTGTTGTCGTCTGAATGTACTCGGGTGCGTTTGTTGCTGCTACCGCCGTCAGGCACGGTATGGAAGTCGTTCTTGCAGCCGACGGATGCTTCGTCGAGCTTCTCCCCGCAACAGTCCCAATAGAAGCCCTGCGGGTACCTTTGGCGCATCTCTTCCGTGTCGATCGGGCCCTCGACTTGCTCGTCGTGGTCGTGATCCTCCCAGAAGCCGTCGTAGTCCGGCTCCATGTAGCCTGCTCGATCGCTCAATCGTGTGCCATCAGTAAAATGCTCTTGCGGTGGGTGTCATCGGTACATCGCCCTCGTCTCACCGTCGTGTCGAGGACAGCTCTTCTCCCGGGCACTACTGATGGGGAGGATCCTGCTGCAGCGCACACACTGAAAGTGGTCCCCAACAGCGTCGTCATCGTCGTCGTCGTCGTCGGCGTCGTCATTCTGGTACTCGTCTGGCTCGTGTCGTGTTGGCGACTTGCGTTTCTTGCTGGACTGTGCGGATGATGTATCATAGTGGACGTTTTCGTGGGGTGGTTGGAGCAGTTCCGAGAACTCAATGGCACGCTTGAGGATTGACGGGTCGTTGCATAGCGCCAGGAGGACGGTGTAAGCGGTCCTCTCGGGGAGGGCCTTGATGCGATTCATGCCTGGCGATGCGGTAGGAGCTTTAGACAGGGAGCAGGATTGATCAATGTCGAGTCGGCACACAGCTCGATGCCCTCATAAGGCTGAGGGTAGGATGTGATTGAAGCTGGAGGAGCTTAAGAGGGGCGTCTTCAACCCTTGAGGTAGCTCAAGCTTCATGTTCCTTTGGCTTTGGGGGCAGGCTGCAGGGATATTTGCAGCACAGTGCGTACTGTGTAAAGGGGACAGGGACGCCGCCGGAGACGGCGACATGGTCGAGCTAATTGAAGCGTTACTTACCACTCTGAATACCTAAATTACCACCAGGTGGATGTTTACAGTGCAAAGAGGATGAGAAATAAACGGTGCCTAAAAACAAGCAATGCACCAAGGTTAATATACCCTAGCCAATCCCCAAACTCGAAAACCTGACACGCAAATATTATTCGAATGATTATTTCACTTCAACCAAAAATATATAGGCGTATAATTTTTATATTTTTTATAGCCGCGATTTTGGTATTAAAATACCATTTTCGGGTGCAAATATTTTAACGCAGTAGCGTAATGGTTTTGGTGCAACGCTAGCCGTTTGTTTTTTAATCCCGTACTGGCATCTCCACTTAATATCCGCTTGGTTGGTAATTTAGGTATTCTTGGCGGTAATATAAATCAGCCCCTAATTAAGGTATGCTGCGTCTATATTATATTTCCGTTACTCTGCTTTTATTCCTCTCCGTCGTCTTCGCCGTCTGAATCTTCGCCGTCGTTTCCCACATTCCTCCCAGAGTTGATCACCTCTCAAAGTTGATCACCAGCCAAGGGACTTCTGGCAGAGCTCTAAAGCTCGTATCGACTTGACTCATCTCAAACGATGAAATTCGGTGACGAGCCATGGCAGAGAACTCGTCAATCATCTTTGATGCGCCCATCCCGAAAGGACTGTTCTTAAGCATGTTGAACGGCTCCTCTGCATCTTGTTCCCAGACCTTGCACGACGAAGCCGCCCCGCAACCTTCCAGGTCCCAAGCTCTCATCATAGCCGAAAGCGTTGCTTCGTTCATGATGGCTTCGTACTTGATGTGCAGCAGCCTATCAAGGTCGTAAAATGACTTGTCTTTCCACAGCGCAGCGATGGCACTGCGCGCTGTGATGCGCCGAGGTTCTTCGTTTTTCAGTGACTCGATACGTATCGTAAAGTCGTATTCTTCAATAAAGGCTCTGAGAAAGAAGTGACTTTCCTCCTGGCCCGTCAAACTAAGGTCATCTTGGACCAACCAGTTGCCTCGGGACCATTCAGCAATGAGACCGAGGGACGAGAGGGTTGGTGTTGCTTTTCTTGCACGGGCCACTAGCCGACTGCTTCCCGGAATAACTATGTGGTCTTTGGATGCTCTCGTAGATATTTTATGGGAGTTTCCGTCGGGGCTATGAAGTAGCGAACAAGAAACCGACCTGAGCAAAGACAAGACAGTCAAGTGAAACAACATTCTGAATGGAGTAAGTAAGATCTCGCTAGATCCGACCTTTAAGAACAATAGTATAGTTGTCGTAGCTTGTCGAAAACGAATCAAGCAGAGTGGTTGGAGGGAAGGTCGAGAGGATAAACTTGCGTTACGAGAGGACAAACTCGCCGTTAAGTAGGTAAACAATGAGGAGCAAGAATATCGCCGGTTAGCAACCTCGACGCCAACCTGTTTGTTTACTAAGCTACGGTATGTGTTGTTTAAAAACTGGATAATATACATGACAACTACCTAATGTAGATCGGTTGGTATGTCAGACACTCCGTTTTGTTACCTACCCATCTAAAAGCGCGCAAATAGGCGGAGAGGTAGATTGCCTGGGTGATGTTGATATTAATACCTGTTTACAACAATCTACCTATGTCACGATATATAGCGCCTTTCAATTTCAGTGTGCGTAGCGACAGTAGATCACCTTTTTAGCGGCGGTGTAGCTGCACTTGATACGCTGCAGGGAAGAAGCAAAAGCCGCCCGGGGACGAAGCCTCCGGCTTATGCGTACCGAGGTCGGCCAGGCTGGCGATATCGCAGCATTTCTTTGCTTCTTCATTCTTCATCTATCTTTTCTTCTCGTTCTTCCCCACCCTTTCCACCACCAAGTTTCGGAATCCCCCGACCACCTATCACAACTGCGAAAAGCGTTACACTCTACTGCAGCGCCCCCGAACTGCGGCTTACAAAGGTCAATATAGGCAGTTATATACCTACCTAGGTACCTATGTAACCGCTTCTTAACTCCATATCACAGCCTCAACGAAACGTTTTCGGATCTGCACAATGGGTTGCGCGACTAGGCAGCCTATCACTGCTCGATACGTTGCAACCGCTATGTCCAGCGGGGCAAGTCTGACAACCAACACGCCAGACCTTTTGTTATCTTGATGTTACTCCCAAAGTTGGGAGGGCTGTCAACTGGAGTCTTTGTAGCCAAGCTTGACCAGTCTGTCTTAGAGATGCTAATGTCGACATCTCTCATGTAAACAGTCTGGCTTCACTCCCTTGCTGAACAGTCCATCTCCAGCACTGTTTGTGCTCTGCATTCAACCTCCATCATCTCCGCTTCCATCGCACAACTCGACTGATGACCATCTCGGCTTAGGGCTGACTCACTGCCCAGCCCGGCTTTCCCTTTTCTCAGCCTCCAGCTCCATATGCTCAAGTAATACACGTACATACAGTGCTCAAGCCTTCGAATCGCCGTTTCGACGCCACCAACGAAAACCAACTAGGCACAGCATCCACAAGGATGTTCGGTACTACGTCGATATAAAGCCTGGCGACCTTGCTCGCTACCACTTTACACAACAGCTACCAATTGCCGTCGGGAAACCGGTTTGCTACCCAGTTATTTCCGTGGGTATTAGGTTGGAGTCACTGTGACAGGGCAGGTAGACAGGTAGACAAGTAGACAGGCAGGCAGGCAGGCGGGCAGACAGGCAGGCTCCCGGTTTCACCATCACAAAACCCCATGCGCCGCGCCTCAAGGCTTAACTCACTTCCATCACCATCTGCCCAATATCGAGCCACCATCGCAATTTTTGTCGCCGAGACATATCCGCCCTTACACCCCATCCAGCCCCCACTGGCAGCCCGCCATGAGTGACGGTGTCGCGAACCTCATCGGCCTTCAGGCCGCCACGGGCGGCACGACCCTCCAGGACATGCTTAACCGCGCCGCCCCCGAGCTGAGCTTTCTGCCCTCCTTCATCCGGACCTGGCTCCAGGCTGACATAAGCTCCCTGATCGGCCTTCTCTCTCTCATTGGCGCAATGTCGACCGGCGTCAACTTTGTCAACCGAGTCGGCCTCAAGGTTTACTGGGCCATGACACGGTTCTGCACCGCCTCCGTCTCGGTCGCCGCCGACGACCGTCTCAACCGCGAGGTCCTCAACTGGTTGTCCGCTACTGTCCTCTTGCGACAAGGTACTCGCGTGCTGTCCGCCCGCAGCGAGGCCATCGCCGAGGAGCGCTCCTACTACCGCACCAAGACCACCCGCGACGACTGCTCAAACGAGAGGCGCCGCCCCGTCGAGTATCTTCCGACCTTTGGCACTACCTGGTTTTGGCATCGCAGGCGTCTGTTCGTCATCCGTCGCATCCGGGTCAGCAGCAGCCGCTACGGTGCCGAAGGCCCGGATGAGTATGTCCGCGCGCCCGTCGGCAACGAGCCCCTCGTCATCATGTGCCTCGGCCGCTCCGTAGAGCCCATCAAGCGCTTCCTCGAGGACTGCCGTGACTGGGGCGAGGAACAGCGCAAACGCTTCGTCACCGTTCGCACCTGCAAGAAGACGTACAACGGCGCGTACTGGGACACGACGATTCTGCGTCCCAGGCGGCCCTTGGCGACGGTGCACTTTGACGAGCAGATCAAGAAGGAGCTGGTCGACGACATCAAGAACTACCTCGATCCGCAGACCCGCAGCTTCTACAACCAGCGCGGCATCCCCTACCGCCGCGGCTACCTGCTGCACGGCCCGCCCGGCACCGGCAAGACGTCCCTGAGCCTGGCGCTGGCGAGCATGTTTGGCCTCGAGCTGTACCTGCTGCACATACCCAGCATCAGCGACGACAAGGAGCTGGAGGGAATGTTTGACGAGCTCCCGCCGCAGTGCATCCTCCTGCTCGAGGACATTGACGCAGTGGGAATACCAAAACGCGGCGAACTCGCGGGTCGTCTGCTCGGACTTGAAGATGGCGATGGCGAGAACGACGATGAGGACGACAGCGACGACGAGGAGCGCAACAGCGGCAGCCTCAGGAACAAGAGCTCCCTGTCGGGACTACTCAACGTCCTCGACGGCGTCGCCAGCCAGGAGGGCCGCATCGTCTTTATGACATCCAACATGGCCGAGAAGCTAGACCCGGCCCTTGTCCGCCCCGGCCGCATCGACCGCAAGATATATCTCGGCAACATCAACCAAGAATCGTCGAGGCTCATGTTCTTGCGCATGTATGCAGAGTCTGCAGATTCCGACGCCGACATTTTGCAGTCTGCTACAGGGTCCATCCCCTCGCCGTCTCCCGTGGCCTCCGGCGAAAAGCAGGAAGCGTCCGAGCTAGACAGGCTCGCTGTTGAGTTCGCGTCCCACATCCCCGAGGACACTCTGACCCCTGCCGTCATTCAGGGCTTCCTGCTCTCCCATCGTTCCGCCCCGCTCGCCGCCCGCGATGGCGTGGAGGACTTTGTCAAGGCGGAGCTGGCCAGGAAGGAACAGGATCGGGCGGCGGCGCAGCGGGCGCGCGAGGCCAAGGCGCGCAGAAAAAAGTCAAGAACGCTCGCACAGCTAGGATCCGTGGCAAGACTAGCTCCATATAGGAGCACCGACGGTGGTGATGGCATCATGGGACCCGCAGGTAGCAGCAGTGCGGACGCATTGGACGGCAGCCGGGTGGACACTGCTTCAGCCTCCGAGACGAGGGAGGAACAAACAGAGAAAGAAAGGGGTGATAAATCAGGACTTGGCGTTGGTGAGGACGCAAAAGGTACTGCGTTTGCGCCGCCCAAGGGCCATGCGACCCGTGATAAACCCGAGTCCGATGTTGCTCAAGGTGGAGTTGACATTCTGGACGCTAAAGAATCCGACCAAGGTGATGGCAAGGTATCACAGCCAGAAGCAGGGCGTGCAATAAGATCCGAGTAGAGTCTATGAATCGAACATCTAGACAGGCAGACTAGGTACTTGGCGCATCAGAAACCCTGCTGAGAGCATGATATTGAAGCTCAAGAGAACTTGGTTTGACAAATAGACCCTCTATTGTGTATGCCAGCAAGTTTGGTCTAGACTTGTACCTTCAGCGAACTAAATCGCGTGCCAGATGCCGTGACCTAACCTCGCACAACATAATGAGGGGAAGTCCCGCTTTCTCCAACAGATCTCGGGATCTGAGATACGTTGCCTTGGCCATGGGATATTTCCCTCGCGCATACGACTGCTGCACTGATTGACTGCAGCCGCCTCGAACCCAAAACTCCCATACCTCGGGTTAGTTTGTCTCTAGCCACCCATCAAGAGAATGACAACAGAACCACAGCAGCAGCCCCAAAAAGACGAGCAGTGGTGGGCAGCGTTCCCCGCACCCAAAGCCCGGTGCGCGACCCTGCCGGCCGACGAGCTGCTGACCCTGCTGGAGAACGAGAGCCGCGGCCCGGGAGCCGAGGACCTGCTGCTGATCGACGTGCGCCGCATTGACTGGGAGGGGGCACCGTGTCCGGCTCTGTCAACCTGCCGGCGCACACCCTTTACCAGACGCGCGGGGCCGTTTACGACCTCTGCAGACGGGCAGGCCTCAAGAGGGTTGTGTTTTACTGCGGTATGTTTCCACGGTCTTTGACACTGCTGTCGGTTTTCTTTTCTTTTCTTTGTTTTCGGCGGGTTGCTGGCTGATTTATACCGCTCACTTTCAGGTTCCTGCTCCAAGGGCGGCAGGGGCTGGAAGTGCGCCAACTGGTTCCAGGATTACATCGACGATAAAGGCGACTCGCAGATGAAGGCGCTGATGTTGGAGGGCGGCATCAAGGGGTGGGTGAAGCGATTCGGAGGTAAAGGTGTCCAAGGGTTTGTCAAAGAGAGCTGGCAGTAGGCGATCCATGAGGAAGGTGCTAGATTTTGATGTCATGGGTATCTTTCTTTTCTTTTCTTTTCTTTGCCGTCCATTTCGGCCACCACACTTCTTCAAGGAAGATGTGCCGTAACTGCGGCGCCACAATGGCCACTCCGAACCCACACGAGCCCATATCACTCTACCCAGGCAAAGCGCGAGCCTGCCAGCCAAATGCTCAGCATTGCCACGAAGGCGACAGACCTGCTACCTCTATATCATGCCGAGCCGCTGGGACCAAAGGCAACCGCTCTTCTTGCAGCCTGAGTCGCCAGCGGGCAGGGTGCGTCGAAGTCCCTCACTTAGCGTTGGGACTTTTATTCTCCCGTTTCTCGTTCTTGTCCGACTCCGAGGTAATCCGTGCGTGTGACCACATAATCATCACTCCTCCCATTATCTGCCGCCACCGCCGTGCCCACCGCCGTGCCTATCGTCGCCGCCTATCCGCTCCATGGCCTCTAGCATAACGACCGAGTTTCCGCGAATGACCTAGTCAGACCCCCGAGAACAGTCAGTATACCGAGCATGTGCAGGGCAATCAGAGACACAGGTATGGGAGACAACAACGGGCCAACCACTGACCACTGTGCCGATCTTGACCTTGTCACCGCCTTCCTTCTCCTCAAA
The DNA here is from genome assembly GCA_031306065.1 of Pseudopyricularia cyperi. Lineage (NCBI taxonomy): Eukaryota > Fungi > Ascomycota > Sordariomycetes > Magnaporthales > Pyriculariaceae > Pseudopyricularia > Pseudopyricularia cyperi. The sequence goes on along the minus strand of JASAOQ010001023.1, from coordinate 12,502 downwards.
GGCATCCTCCAACACGATGTTGAGGAAGACATCGTAACCGCGCACGACGCCGACAACCTTGCGCGAGCCGTTGAGCTGGACAAAGACCTTCTTGTCGAGGTACTGTTTATTTTTGAAAGGGGTTAGCATATGTCGGCGCGCTTCGAAATGCGCAAGAGCTAGACGTAGCGGGCTCGCATCGGGATCGCGAGCTCGGCTGGGCGCACCTTTTTCAGCTCGGGCTGGGGAGGACCCATTGTGTCGCAGGGTGATGTGTCGTCGGTTCGAGACTGCTTGTATCACGGGATGGCGCTGGCGTCTTGCTGCAGTGCGGCGACAGGGAGGTGCACTAGTTGTTCACGGGCAGGTGCAAGCAAAATAAAAATGTGCTGGCGGCGGCGCTGTCGAGAGCATCAAACCGCTAATTAGCGGCCGACGGAAGCTCGACCAAAAGGCACGCAACAAAGCAGGCGTGGGGTTGGTTGGACAGCACGTGATGGTGCGATAAGTGCAAGATAAGAGCTCAGTTTGGACGCGACCGCGTTCCTTCAGGTAAATGAAATGCCCGCCTGTCGCCTTTGATCATGAACCGCGGCGCCGTCCTGACAAGATACCCAGAGCAGGCGATTTTACTCGCATCTAATTCACAGATACAAACTGGGCATAATGACCAACTTGTTCAGCTCGAAACGCAAGCCCCGCGCCGTGCGCACGTTCGGCGGTGGCGATGACGACGATCAAGATGCGCCCACCACCACTACCGAGAGCCATCAGGGCGAGCCACTGAAGAAAGGTTAGTTGTTGCCCTCCCCAAAGCCGGTGCACACTTTAGCAGAAGCCATGAAATCCGGACTGTTTTGCTGATCAACGGCATTTTTTCCTCTCGAATCAGCTCGCTGACGATTCTTCCTGGGTTACCACCAGTAGTTGCCACAACGACAGAAGCGCCGCTCAAATTCGGAAAGCGCCCATTTAAACAGTCCGCCCTCCGCAAGAGCATCAACGTCAATGACGCCCCTGAGTCCGAGGACGCAAGCAGCAAAGAACAGTCCGGGATTGACCCCAAGCCAAACCCCACCCCGCCTGCCGACGATGACGGCGGTGACGACGGCCCGGTCGTCGTCCGTCCCGCCCTCAGCCGCGCCGGCTCCACTAAAAGCAAAAAGAAGCGTCTCTCCAGCCGTCTTTCCTTTGGTGGCGACGCAGCCGAGGCAGCCGAGGGCGACGCCGCCGCAGACACCCAGTTCACCACCCCGAAGAAGGCCAGTCTCACGGCCAGGGCGCTCGAGAACAGGAGCGCACTGCGATCTCGCCTTCCCATAGGCAGTAGTGAAGGTGGTGAGAGGCAGTCCTTTGGCGGCAGCGATGACGGGCCGCGCTACAGTAAGGAGTTCCTCGACGAGCTGGCGAACAGCACGCCCAACACGCCGCGGGACATTTCGTCGCTGCGTATCCACGACGGGGACGGTCCGTTGGGCTACGATGAGGCCATGGAGCTGGACATGTCGGAGCTCGACGGCGCCGTCATCGTCAACGAGACGGGCGGCTTGACCAGGCATCGGCCGGAGAATACGCCATCGGTGTTGACGGAGACGCAGATCCGCGAGCGCAAGGAGCGCCGCGCGCGCCTGGCCGCCGAGCAGGAGTTTATGCCGCTGGACGGGTCGGACAACGACGATGAGTACATCAGTCTAGGGTCCAGGAAGAAAAAGGAAAAAGAGTCGAGGCTGGTACGTGAGGATGAGGATTTGGGAGAGGGGTTTGACGAGTACGTCGAGGACGGCGGCTTGTCTCTTGGCAAGAGGGCGGAGCGAGAGGCAGCGCGGAAGAGGCGTGCAGAGATGGCGGAGCTGATCGACCTTGCCGAAGATGGCGGCGACAAGGTGTTGGCAGCAGATGGGGACGACGACGATTCCGAGGCCGAAAGGAGGGCAGCATACGAGGAAGCACAGACGAGAGCGGGCATGGACGGTTTACACCAGCAGCAACAACAGCAGTCTGGGAATAGTCGGACAGCAGACGTGTTTGAGATACCGCGCATGAAACCACTTCCGGACCTGGCTGCCTGTCTTGCTCAGATGCAGTCTGTACTGCTAGGGATGGAGGGCGACGTGGCGGCCAAAAAGTCACAAATTTCCAAGCTCGAGGCGGAGAAGGCTGAGATCGAGGCGAGGGAGGCAGAGGTCCAAGCGATACTTGACCAAGCAGCCAAGGAGTACCAGGCAAAAGCGGCCGTCCCTGCATCAGAGGCCATGCAAGCAAGTGCCGTCAACTCGCCCCTGAGGCCTGCAATGCCGGCAGAGAGGGGGCTCGAAAGCTTTGGGACGCCGACCAGCCATAGGATGGAGGTAGACATAGATCAAAGCCGCGCTCAGGGGCTCGATTAATGGCGATCAAGTCAATGGTCCGGTCCGGCGAACAAAGAAAACCCCTGAACTATGGCTGACTGCCATGATAAACTTGACATGAACTACAGAAATCCCACCAGGACGCCTGGTAATGAAGGTGCATATGTGATATGATACAAGCTCTGCTCCAAACTAACCCTCTCGATCGCCGGGCTGTGCGAGGGCCTCCCTTCCGCTTCCCTACCTTGTCTTCCATACTGCAATTAACTTTTGCATGTTTCCAAGAATTATCCCACACCCAACCCGTCTATTTGCTAGCCCTGCTAACCCCAGCGCCAATGACACCGGGCAGCTTCTCCTCCCCAACGCTGAACAGCATGCCGACTGCAAATGTGACAAGCCCCACCAGGGCGACCGTCGCGCCGGCAATGAGCCAGAACTGCGTGCTAATGTCTTGCTTCTGGCACGTCTTGCCGCCCCAGTAGGTCGTGCGGCCGTTGTCGCTGGTCGGCGCGCACACACACTGGAAGCACACGAACCTCCCGGCCTTGGCGTCGTCCGCGCTGAAGCGGTCGTGGCAGGCGCCGTGACCCGAGCAGCTGTCGGTTGAGTTCATGCAAGAAGAGGCCGAGGCGAAGCAGCTGGGGACCTTTCGGGTGGCGGCGGCGGCGGCCGAGGGGGAGAATGCGGGTTGATTCTTGGAGGCGGAAATCTTGGCCGACTGCTCAAGCTCGCGATGGTCAGTGATAACGGCCTCGGATACTTGGCGGCGGCGCAGGTCACTGTTGGACGTGGTCCACTCTTTTGTCCCCGCGGTGCGGCTGCTCTCGGGGACGAGAATGATCATGACGTCCATGTGCTTGGAGGCGGCCGCCAAAAGGTTGTCCAGGTTTGACGTAAGAGATGAGAGGAATTCCGAGTTCTGAGTGGTTGAGAACATGGAGTGGTTAGCTGCGGGTATTCGATGCTATAGCTATCGAACACGGGATGGCTCACCTTGGCGACATCGTGCTTGGCCACCAGCGACCCACCTGACCAACACTTTTCGTTCCCGGGCGTCGCTAAATCGGCAAAGTCCTCACAGTTGGACACAAGGCCTGAAAAGTCCCTCTGTAATAGCTCCTCGATCGCGTCGGCGGATGGGGTGTCGGCTACGGTAAAGGCGAGGTTCTGTTTCCGGGCCTTGAGTCCTTGCCTTAGCGCTCTGCTGTTCTCTTGCGTGATGCCTTCAAGCAGCAAGACCATGGAAGGGTGCCTGGAATCATCGTCGCTGCTGGGGAAGAGGCCTCTCGGTTCGCGGCCGTACTGGTTTAGGTAGGCGAGGGCGCGGTCCGTCTCGATCTCATCCGGCAGGTCGGCCGACAGGCTGCTGTGGTCGTCGCCAACAGAGACGCGCTGTAAAAGGATGTGGCGGACGAGCTGGCGGGGGAGTCGTGGATGCGCGGAGCTGGGATTGTTGGTCGCCGAGAGGATAAAGGCCTCGGCGTCGTTGGAGACGGTATCGCTGCCTGCAATCGCCAGGCCTGCTAGCGACAGCGAGGCGACGGCTGCTGTGCACCACTTCATGGCGAACGAGTATCGTGGGGTAGACACAGAGGTGAGTCTAGGGGGGTTGAAGCTGAGCGACGTTGGTTGGCCCCAAGATGGTTGTAGAGGTTGATAATGTTCTCGGGATTACCTGGTATAGACTACCGTAGACTGGTATTCCGGCACATCCAATACAGCTACGATCTCCAAGCTCAGTCGCTGTACGTGGATAATGAGCACGGACCACATGCACCCAAGCAAGCAGGTTCTACGTGACGTGACGTGATTATGTCAGCCAGGCCAACTTGAAGCGGCACTGCTCAATTTGCAACGGCGCTCCCGATGCCACGGAGGCGAGTCGATGATCAACGGCGTACGACAGATGCAAACCCACCATCTTTGATCCTGTCCCCAACATCGGCACCAACACTCACATTACCTCCCGCCCGATAACCATCATCGCCGACGCGACACGCATCCACTCCGCCAACCACGGACCTTATCTTTTGCCTGTTTGCCGACTGCGAACCCGGTTACTCGGACCCGAACCACCCGCACAAACGCCACATTCGTCGTCGTCAGCCCTTCCATCTGCGACAGTCCGCGCGCCCTGCGTAGTCGTCCGACTCCGCCCCGGCCGCCTCGCGGCGCGCCTCCCAGTCGTCCTCACCATGCTCAGATTTATCTGGCGCCGGCCCTTGGTCAGGCAAAACCCCGGTTTCGACGTCATACATCTACACAAAGTTAACGTTCGGACACCATGGGTCAGGCAAGTCTGCTCGTCTCCCAAGCTCGCGCCGCACAGCAAGCACATAGCATCTGCTAACACAGTCGTCTCCCTTGGACTTGCAGACGGAACATCGGCAAACTTGGCGCAACCGTCGCTTGCTCATGTATCATGCTTGAACTTATCAAAAGAAAAGTCGACGAGGTGGACTGGGACAGTGTCCCGGTAGTCGAGGAAGCATTTACGGGCTTCTTCCTCCCACTTCCCTATTTCGAATCGTATGCCAGCCCCAAGCTATACCCGAGAAACAGCCCAATATGGGACCAATACGATAAGTTCAACGCGGATCTTGAGCTTAGGCAAAAAGTCACTAGTACGTACGCCCTGCCCTGTGCTGCCTTTACCCGAATCACGATATGGATATTTGTATGCTGACGTTTGATATGTTTTGCTGGATCAGGCGCAATACACAAGCGAGTCACCGAATCCTACAGAGCGCCCGACACGCCGTGGACTAGTCGATACGGAGATATAGTGGACGTCGTCTCGGACCTGTCCGTTCTAATGCCGCACACGTCGCCCTTTGGCGAGACTTACCAGCTTGGAATGGTGATTCTCGACGAGACCAGCGATGGGCCGTTGTTCCGCCGACGCCTCGTTACAAGGAACTACTTTGCACGGGCAGATCGAGTTTTTTATCCCAAGGCCATGTTCAACGCATTCTTGGCATCCTTATCCAGCCTTTGGAACACCACAGTGCTCGAAGCCAAGCAGGCAATGGGCTTGGATACCCAGCAGGCGCCGCCGCGGCCGCAATGGAGATTGCGCGACCTCCCTATCTGGGACGAAGATGCAAATCATCCCAAGCCGACGCCTATCCGGTTTCCCGGGCAGCTATCCGCGCAGATCCCCGTGCGCGCACCGCACATCTCGGGCGCAAGACCGGTCATCAAACCACCAAGACAATCTGAGATACCCAAAGATGCCGGCTCGACCGGGCCCTCTGACTCCTCCGCGGTACAGCCTCTTGTCCCATCAAACGTGGAGAAGGAGCAGTCTCCAGACAAGAACGCCGACAGGCCTGAAGCAAAGCCCTACAACGGCTGGACAGACGAGCAAGGAAACCCCATCCTGCCGAGGTGGCTCAACCACTTGACCAACCCTGAGACTCATGAACCAGTCATGAAGAAACTGGGAAACATGGGGAAACAGCAAAGGGATGCGTTCTTGAGGGAGCTAGCCAGTTCTCGGGAGTGGAGACACTATCCAGCCGAGAACCCCCCAGACGGTTGTATAAAGATTGTAGGCCCCGTGATGGTCACCACGCCAGCTCATTTTGTGGCATTGGAAGTCTGTTTTTGGTTTGATCCGGCTTCCGAATCCCTACAACCTTATCCAGTGGAAATGATTTTCAGAGGCGTTGGCCTCCGGTTGGAGGCGAAAAAAGAGGGACGGAGGTTGAATCGGCCAAGTAGTCCTTCCGAGTGGAAGCTGGTCCGGGAAGGAGAACAGACCACACAGACGAGAGATCCCCCGGGGAACGGACAATAGCGCCGATCCATAGACTATGACTCTTATTTGTTCAACTTGCTTTCTTGTCTTTGTTTCCCTTTGTTGTGGGTGTCCAGTGCACTCGGAAGGGACCAACTCAAGGCTGGCGGTTTACGGTACAAAAACAGCATCCAATGAAGTTAGGCCTAGCGAGATACCACTCAAGTTTTCATTTGCCAGCAGCAATCTTTGCTTCGGACATAAGATCCAGAGCCATGTGGCTTGAATCTTCAAAGAGCCACCCCGGCGCGAACCACGAATGGACAAAGAAAACCTGCGTGCCGGCCACTGTTTTACACAAAGGGACACCAAGGGTGGGATGGTTCAAATAGAATTCAAAGAGACAGCTCTGTCTTGGAACTTTCTCAGTTCTGAAGACCATGATTCTTGCTGCATTTTTCTGGCAACCATGTTCGGCTTTGGCGATCCCAACGTCGTCGCTCTCCTTGCAGATCTTGCAGCCCTCATGATGCCCGCCAAAACTGCTACGGCACACCCCCGGGACCTCTCCACCTATCTTAGAGACACCACCGATCAGCTCAACGCCTGGGACTGGGCATTCTTCCCGCATCTGCCGTCTTGCATCGTCTCGCCCGCCCTCGACCTCGCCAGCATGGCCGCATCATCCACCGGGTCCGTCAACAACATGAAGGGCCCAGAGTCCGGACACCTGTACACGGCCAAGGTCGACCGCTTCGTCTTCCCCGTTCGCGTGCCCTGCGAGGTTGGTGGCGGTGCCCAGGCCACGTGGGGTCTTGTTTTCATGACCAACTGGCACGGCCGCCCCCAGAAAAACGACGTGATGCTCTTATTCGACGGCCTTGGCGTCACAGAGCAAGTCCTCACCGAGCTACGCTCCTGGTTGCGTGCGAATCTGCATTCCCTCTACGGCCCAGGGCTATTCCACCCGGCATCCCAGACCACCATCATCCAGGACACGCTACACCAGCTGCTGGGCAAGCCCAGGCTCAAGGCCTGCTACTGGCAGCATCCGGCCCTCTCGGCGGGCCAGGATGGCAGCTTCTTCGCTGCCATGTTTCTCGCCCACAGGCTCGTCGTCTACTATGACCAGCCGCAGCGGGCCGCGGCTTTGTTGCAGCGGACGGACGCGGACGAGGTGTGCCGTGTTGCGCGTGCGCAGATTTTCCATGGCCTCTTGAAGTTTAACCGGATGCGCCACGACGGAGGATTACCGGTCGACACCAGCAGTGTGTTTACACCAGTAAATGAGGACATATGGGAGGAGGCCGACCGCAAGACGTTCCGGAGAGTTTCCAGGGCCAACGCGATGGTGAGGCATCTGCTGGATTCGGACGATTCGGCAGATGTGCTGTGAACATAAACGAACTCAGCGCCCATTTGTATGACCATATTAGCTTTGATAGCACTTCATTCCGATGAAAGCCAACGTACTCTGTTAATCCCTGTACTGCCCCGTGTTTCTCGTTCTGTTTGGAACATTGTCTTTTGATCAACCTCGTTATAATGCCGAGGTCTTGGATGATGTTGCCACCTTCTGCTCCGACGGGTAAGACAAATGAGGGATAGCGTTTCGCCATGTCGTACTCGTTCGAACCAAAACTTAACCTCGTCGTCCCAAAATAAATTGTGAGGTTGGGTTTAGCCCATACGCTGATTGCCGAATTGCAGAGGCGGTGCGCGGTCTCGATCCGAAACCGACCCTTCGGTACGAAAGCCAATATGGGAAAGCAGGGACGGGATGAAAATGGAAGAAGCAAATATGGACAAGCTCCCGAGGCGAAATATGAAAGCGAGTATTATTCCAAAACCGAGAGCCAAATCTCGGTCCCCTGTCAACCACGCCTTGCTCGTGAATGCTAGGCGGTTCCCAAAACATCAATCCCACATCATGCCATGCCCAAACACAGCCATGAAGACCACGGCCCAAGACACCAGAGTCTTGTCGCTGCCTGTACTGCGATTTGCGCGGTAGCAGCCACGGCCATGCTGGCGACATGGCTGCTACTGGGCTTGAGCGGCACCGCCCTGGTGGCGTCGGCGGCGCTCAACTGCCCGATCCAGGGGCCCGCGTACCCGAAGCCACGCGACCTCGCGTCCTCGCCAACGATGCAGGCGGCCTTCCGCAGCCTAAGAGACGCGTTTGCCGCGCAGGCGGGGAGCTCCATCGGGAATGACACGTCCTTTTCTGTCGAGCTGTGGTCCGTATCGGACGGGGACCGCGGCGCGGCGTTCCAGTTCCACCACACGGCGCGGAGCCTGGCTGCCATCAACACCACGGGCGTCAAGATGGTGGATGGCGACACCGTGTACCGCATCGGCAGCCTGACCAAGATCTTTACCGTCTATACCTGGCTCGTAGAAGCCGGCGATAAAGACTGGAGCACGCCCATCACGAGGTTTGTGCCGGAGCTGGCTAAAATTGCCGAGGAGACGGCCGACGAACTGAAACGAGATCCGATCACAAGCACGAACTGGAACGAGATCACAGTGGGAGCACTAGCTAGCCAGCTCGCTGGAATAACACGCGATTGTGAGCGCAAAGATCGAACCATGATGGCTGAAGCCGGTACAGCTAACATGGACACCACGAACGCCGATATCAGATGCTCAGATGGGCGAGATGACAAACACCTACGACGACAGCACCCGCGCGGCCTTGGGCCTTCCGCCGATGGCACCGGCCGATATTCCTCCTTGCGGGCCATCGCTGATATGCAACCGCACACGTACGTCTTTGCAATGTACTCTTTCTTGGTAGGCACTTGACCGACTGACATTGCCCCATCACAGAGTTCTTTGAGGGTATGCGTCAGTCGCCGCCACAGTACGGGCCGAACACGGCAACCGTCTACTCGGACACGGCCTTTGAGATACTCGGATACGCGCTCGAGAACATCACGGGCAAGAAGTATGTCGACGTGCTCCGCGACTCGGTCCTGACCCCCCTGGGACTCGACAGTACTTACCTCCACACGCCCAACATCTCGGTCGGCATCATCCCGGCCAATGCAAGCTACACGGCTGCGACTGGCTGGGCATACGACATTGGCGAATCCGCGCCGTGAGTATGACCGTTTGCTCGCCGCTGCACTCACTTGTGTGTGGCCAGAAGAGGGCGTGCGACTTGCTGACACTGATCAACAAACCAACAAGGACGGGCGGCATGTACGCCTCGTCATCCGACCTCTCACGCACCGGCCGCGCAATCCTCTCCTCGGCTCTCATGTCTCCAGCGCTCACCGCACGCTGGCTGAAACCGGCCTCGCTGACTTCGGAACTCGTCGGGGCGGTAGGCTACCCATGGGGCGTGCGACGCATCAACCTGTCGCGCGTCGGCAAATACAAGCGCGTGACCGACGCCTTCAACAAGGCCGGGAGGATCGGCAGCTACGCGGCGCTGCTGGTGCTCCTGCCGGACTTTGACGCCGGCTTCACCGTCATGCTGGCGGGCAACTCGCTCGTCGGGAACCCGACCTTTAACTGGGCCGACACCATGGGCGACGTGCTGATCCCCGCACTGGAGCAGACGGCGCGCGAGCAGGCTGACGCGCTGTTCTCGGGACGTTATGCCGCCACGGGCCTCAACTCGTCGCTCGAGATCTCGACGTCGACGGACCGGCTGGGGTTGGGCGTGCAACGCTGGATCAGCAACGGCACCGACATGCGCCGCGCAGCGCTGTACATGACCAACGGGGTGGCGCCGACCAGTCCCAGCATCCGGTTGTACTCTACGGGGCTTGAGGCGTCGCGGGAGGGCGGCGGGCGGCGGGTGGCGTTCAAGGCCGTGTTCGAGGACCTGACGGGCCAGGCGACGGACCGCATGTTCACAACCAACTGCGGGACCTGGGTCGGGACGACGGGCGTGATGGTGGGCGACGTGCCGCTGGACCAGTTTGTCTTCAACCTGGACGGCGAAGGCAGGGTTGAGAGCGTGGAGCCGACGGCGCTTAGGGTTGTATTGGAGAGGAATCCTTCGTAGGAATGACTCGCGGCCGTGGCATTTTGATCCATGTACATAATTGGGTATTTATTTGCCGGCGTGGTGGAGCCGGAAAGCCGGCAAAAGAAGTCGAACTCTTCAGATGATCAGTAGCAACGTTATCCGGCTGTCTTTATTCTCGTTGGGATGTTGATATCAGAGAGGAGCGGGTGGCGGGTGGTAAGAGACATGGGGCACAAAGTTTAACAAAACAAGCAGATGTGTTTATATTCGTCTTCATGATAATTATGCAAAGGAGAAGCCCAGTGTCTGTCCTCCGCAGTCACAACCACCTACGATCAAGATGCGCCACTTACAAGTTGCAAACGGATCCCGCGGGTCACCGCCGTCTGATCAATGTCATGACCATTATTGCTCTCCCCACTCAGAATTAGCATTGGGCGAGACGCACCTTGCAGAAAAGCCGCATTATTCCAAACCTCGGTTGCAACTGATCAAAGGCTTCACCGAGGTATCTTCTCACGCTGGGAATATTAGCTGAAACAAGAGAGGCAAGAGTATCGGCCACCTCACGAACAAACTATAGTCCCGGTTAAAGGGGCTTAATCTTGACCACATTCTCTCTGCGGCATTCCGCTGTCGGCTGCCACGAACCTACAGCTAATACTACCTAGGCAGACCAGACAACCATGAACAATGCAACTACAACCGGCAGGGAGGCCGTGACCAGCACCCATGTATCCAACGGCTCCGTTGCCACCGGTAGCGGAGACATCGCCGAGGAGTTCGACGTTGTCATTGTCGGGTCCGGGATATCAGGCTTAAACACCGCCTATCGCCTGCGCGAGACCTTTCCCGACGTCAAATTTGCCATCCTTGAGCGTCGCTTCGTCCTCGGCGGTACGTGGTCTTTTTGGAAGTACCCGGGCATTCGATCCGACAGCCCTCTGCCCGTATTTGGGTTCTCCTGGCACGACTGGCCTCACCCTATAGGCTTTGCACCAGCTCACCTCATCTCCGAGTACATCGAGGACGCCGCTAGGACCCAGGGGCTGGACAAGCACATTCTTTTCGGCCACAACGTTCAATCCAGCTCTTGGTCAAGCGATGAGCAGAAATGGACCTTGAAAGTGGACGTGACCGACCAGGAGCAAGGGGACATCGATCCGCGCCGCAAGATGATCAAGGCGGGCTGGATGTTCATGTGCGGCGGCTACTACAACTACTCCAAGCCGCGCCAGGTTGATATTCCGGGCCTGAAGAGGTTCAAGGGTCAGGTTGTGCATCCGCAGTTCTGGAACCCCGAAGAGGTCGATCTGACGGGGAAGCGCGTCGTCCTGATCGGCTCGGGCGCAACCGCCGTCACTATCATCCCCAACATCGTCGACCAGGTCGCCCATGTCACTATGCTGCAGCGCAGTCCATCCTATGTCATTGCGCTTCCCCAAAGGGACAGCTCCGGGGCCTTGCTCCGTCGCATCTTGGGAATCAGATTGGGCAGCTGGGTCGACTGGTGGCGTCGCTGCTTGGTGGAGTTCTTCTTTGCCCACGCATTTCTGCTCAACTTCCCCAACGCCGGCCGCAAGTTCGTGACCTCGGAAGCCAAGAAACACCTGCCGCCCGACTATCCCGTGGACGTGCACTTCAACCCAAGCTACAACCCATTCGAGCAGCGCCTGTGCATGTCACCGGAGGGTGACTTTTGGGACGCCCTGCGCCGGCCCAACTGCGAGGTCGTCACAGCAGTCATCGACACCTGCGACGAGAGTGGAATTGTGTTGAAGGAGGGGCCCAAAGGCGTCGAGACGCCGGCGAGGCTAGACGCTGACCTTATCATCACAGCGACGGGGCTTCAAATGCAGATCCTGGACGGCAAGTCCCCGATCGTCGACGGCAAGGAGAAGCCTGTCAACGAGTGTTACATTTGGCGCAGCTGCATGCTTGAAGGGGTTCCTAACGCGTGCGCGATACTTGGATACGTTGCGGGGACGTGGACTCCCGGCGCTGACGTACGAGCCAGGACGGCGCTGGCTGTCATGAAGCATCAGCGGAAGATTGGGGCAACGTCAGCGATGCCATATATCTCTCCAGAAGAGAGAAAAAGCATGCTAAAAAATCCAGTGATCCCGAATAGCTCGACATACCTGAGGGAGGCGAGGAGTCGGCTGCCGATGGTGGGCGGCAAGGATCCGTGGGTGAATGGGTCGCACGTGCTGTCAGATTTGTGGTCATATTACACGGGAAGCGTGACGAAGGCGATGAGGTATGTGATGCCAGAAGACAAGGGACATACCGAGTAAAGGTGGTGATGGCGTAATGTTGTTTCGCAAAGTTTTTGGCTGTAATATAATAACGTTCCATCCTTTGTAAAGCTGTAAGATATGAGAATCCACCGTCTTTCCACGTGATGGGGAAGGATAACGTGAGTCGAAAAAAAAAGGGGTGCGG